>LGRX02018640.1:6646-33083 GCA_001247695.2 Cymbomonas tetramitiformis | reverse complement strand
AAACACGAAGGATACAACTTTTCCCCCAATCTGCCGTTGCGGTGCGCTCGCTGTTGGGGCATCGCGCGGCTATGGGCGGCGCGACTGTTGGGGGCGTGCGGCCTGTGCGGCACGATTGTATCCTTCATGACACAACCTCACTCTGAAGTGTCTACGTGGCACAACCACAACCAGCTGCCGGCGTCACACCTGCGCAGTGGAAGCGTGATAAGAGCCCATAACCTCATGGGGAAACAGAAACTGTACCGCTAGACCAGAAGCCCGAAAAAGGTGAGCCGGGCCGGGATCGAGCCCGTGACCTCTCGCATACCGGACGAGCGCTCTGCCGTTGAGCTACTCTGGCTATTGATGGCGATTCTGGTGCGGTACAGAGTACTGAATCCCCACGGTGCCACGTAGGCGGCGAAGAGTGAAACACGAAGGATACAACTTTTCCCCCAATCTGCCGTTGCGGTGCGCTCTCTGTTGGGGCATCGCGCGGCCATGGGCGGCGCGACTGTTGGGGGCGTGCGGCCTGTGCGGCACGATTGTATCCTTCATGACACAACCTCACTCTGAAGTGTCTACGTGGCACAACCACAACCAGCTGCCGGCGTCACACCTGCGCAGTGGAAGCGTGGTAAGAGCCCATAACCTCATGGGGAAACAGAAACTGTACCGCTAGACCAGAAGCCCGAAAAAGGTGAGCCAGGCCGGGATCGAGCCCGTGACCTCTCGCATACCGGACGAGCGCGAAGCCGTTGAGCTACTCTGGCTATTGATGGCGATCCTGGTGCGGTACAGAGTACTGACTCCCCACGGTGCCACGTAGGCGGCGAAGAGTGAAACACGAAGGATACAACTTTTCCCCCAATCTGCCGTTGCGGTGCGCTCTCTGTTGGGGCATCGCGCGGTTATGGGCGGCGCGACTGTTGGGGGCGCGCGGCCTGTGCGGCACGATTGTATCCTTCATGAAGATTCTGATGTTTCTGAGGATTTTGAGGATTTTGAGGATTTTGAGGATTCGGATCCTGATGAGCAGGTAATTATTGACTTTTTCATGTTAGGAAATGTATTATAATGATTCTTAGATTAGTGTGTTGTGTTCAATACAGGATTTATCAAGCTTTGAATCTCAAGTTGATAAGGAATGGGGACTTATGAATGCAGCTTTATTGATATTCTGGCCAGCCTGCCAAAGTGGCATATGATTCCTTGTTAGGAAACCCTGATTATCCACATGCCCCAGAATATACTTTTGATGAGCCAACGCCCTTGGTTTTGAATGTTCATCTTAAATCAGTCAGAAAAGCAGATCAGAAAAAAAATTCCAATGGTTTGAGCTTATGTTGCATGGTTTGTAGAATGAAAGATGTCAAAGGACCAAATGACCGAAGTGGTATACTTTAGAAATAATTTTCACAATTATTTACACAAACACGTCAATCCTTGTAGCACGCACGCGCCAGCGCCGCGCCACGATCCTACGCGATGGCTGATTCCAAAATCCATCCCTGGTCTCGAGAGATCCTAGATAAATCCGATCGAAATTTGCCAAAAGGGAAAACGAACAAGAAGACAAGAGCAGACACGCCCTATGCCATGCCATGGGATGGGATTGCGCTTAGTATTCATTGAAATTTCGAACTTAAACAAATAGGCATTGTCAGCAAGATATTAAGATTCTCCGGGTGATTCCCCTTCAGTTTTCAGCGACACGTGATGCTAGTCAGAGATATGTGCGTCGGTGCCGTGCGTGTCGTCTTGCCGACCTTCCAAGGTAGGGACTGCAAGCTCAGGAATCTGCGAAAACGCGACAGAGGTTTTAATTATAGGGCAAAAGAAGGGCGACGAATAAGGATCGTGAGCGTGCAAAATTCAGCACAGTCCCTCGTTGACAATGGATTTGTAGCGGTTGAAGGCTTGCTCGACGAGCTCATCGTTAGTGCACCTCTGTCCGTCGTCGAAGATGCCGGGGAATTTCTTGCAGCACAGTCATATGTGAGACCACTACCTTCTTTCTTTCCGACCATTGGCCCGCTGCACCCTATTGTATCCGGAAGTGTGCTTGCCTTTGCCCAGAAGTGTGCGTGTGTGTGTGGAAGACAAACGTCAAAGACTCCAGCGATCTTGTCGTAACTCTCTTTGACAACCTTTCAAATCGCCGGAAGAATAGTGATATCCTCTTTCGCTGTCCACTTAAACGTGTTCCAGAAGTGGTTACTGGCCTAAACACTCGTCTTCGGGACGTCAGCCATCTGTAAAGAACACTTTAGAACTATGTCCTTGTGATTTTACAGTTACAAGGTAGACTTTCAGAATACGAGAATCCACCTTGGGAACTGACTTTATTAGCAGCACCTTGATCTTTACACCAAAATGTGTACTCACTTGTTCATACCCCTTTTTGCAAAGATTCGTCTTTGATTGTGTTGCAGTGCACCTTGCAGGCAGAGGGTGGTCTGATAACCGGAATACCTTACTTCGATATTGTATTGGGTGTGCTGGTTGCTATTTATCTCACTGTCACTCCGGGTGTTCTCCTGGGAGCTTTTGACGCGTACCTCTTCACCCCCCTCGACATCTTGCTCCAGAAGAAAATCAAGTGAGTCTTGCGACGCTGGCTCCAGGCAATACATGCCGGGTCTAGTTTCCTTCTGCAGCCTGGGCCTGCAACAGCTGCCATAAACTTGTGTTTAAATTTAACAGCGATGACGGGCGACATCACGAGTTGCCTCACTTATGTTCCTTTCGGATTTCGCGCCATTTTGGCATCACATATCACGGCAAGTGGTTTTGCGTTTCGAGGGAACAGAGATGGCTCCTAAATACTCTTTGCACTGTGTCAAAATTGAGCATATAGCTTGTGACTGCTCCCGCGCGCTAAAGATATAGTTGTGTGAGAACTACTGGATGCTCTTTCGGCGCTCTGATAGCGTGAACACCGGATCCTACTGAAGAAGTTGAAGCAGAATCCCGTGCTGCGCATCGATAATGATTGCGCCTCGGGTGCAATGGTGGCTGCTCAGGGAAGAGGACATTAAGCTGGTGGGGCGTCTGGGTAGTGGCACTTTCGGTGATGTGTACGACGCGACGCTCGGGAACTCCGAGCGCCGCGTAGTGGTCAAGAAGTGCAAAGGCTCCAAGGAGGCGGCTGAACTGCAGGTGCCCTGCGAGCAACGACTTGGCTGGGACCATCGGGCGGGTTTTCGATCATTACTTGCTAACGACCGCATAAAGTTACACTTGTGTCCTGTAACAGCCTGTGTTTCGTGCATAAGTTTTCCAATCCGTGCACAAGGGGTGTTGCAGTAACTTTCGGTGCTGTTTCTCCTGTCTCTACACTTTCAGGAGCCTGAGGCATCTGTTTTACGATCAGTTTTCTATCGCCCTCCCTGCCGGTGGGCGAGCCGGGGTTGCTTGGAGATCGGCCGAGGACGTGGCGGGCAGTGAATGGGAGGGAAGATGCTGGTGTTTTGCCTGGAGAACGTAGGCGGGTGTGGGAGTGACATGGAGATTTGATCTTGGGATGCTGAAAGACCGGAGGAGTGATATGAACGGGCGAGCTGGGGTTTCCAGGAGACGGAGGAGTGATATGAACGGGCGAGCTGGGGTTTCCAGGAGATGGAGGAGTGATATGAACGGGCGAGCTGGGGTTTCCAGGAGACGGAGGAGTGATATGAACGGGCGAGCTGGGTTTCCAGGAGACGGAGGAGTGATATGAACGGGCGAGCCGGGGTTTCCAGGAGACGGAGGAGTGATATGAACGGGCGAGCTGGGGTTTTCAGGAGACGGAGGAGTGATATGAACGGGCAAGCCGGGGTTCCCAGGAGACGGAGGAGTGATATGAACGGGCGAGCTGGGGTTTTCAGGAGCCGGAGGAGTGATATGAACGGGCGAGCTGGGGTTTTCAGGAGACGGAGGAGTGATATGAACGGGCGAGCTGGGGTTCCCAGGAGACGGAGGAGTGGATGAACCGGCGCCTGCGCAGATCTCTTTTCCTGGCGAAGGGTGCGGCGCCTTACCTCGGGAGCTACACCGCCGCCGGTGGGAGAGTGGGAGCCAGCCGCGCTTCTGTGCTCGTGTGGGACTATAAGGCATGTGCCTTCATCCATCTTTTCCCCTGCTGTGATTCCCTGCTCCTCTGATCTATCTCAAGCTGCTTCCCAATCTTCCTTTGCAGCCCCTTCCCGTTCATATTTGTGCTGCGTATATGTGGGGACTGCACTGGTGGCTGACACGCCCTGGGCGACGTAAACACCATCGGAGCCGGCTAAGGCTGGGGTTGCCAACGAAAACGGTTTGGAGGGGTTGGAGGTGAGTGCAGGGGTCCTCCACTCTAGAGGCCTTGATGGTGCAGCGCGGGTTTCCACTGATCCTGGAGGAGGAGATGTTTGGAAGCCCGCAGCGCGGGTCCACAGAGCAGCGTGAGCAACGGATTGTGCAGCGCATCATGCAGCAGGCACGTGACTGCTCTCAACACGCGCCTGCAGCATCAATGAGTGCACCAGCGTCGCTTGCGACACTGCCTATGACATGCGGATGAAACGAGCGTGCATGGTTGTCAGAGGAGAGTGTATTGGAGAGGTGGGATCAGGTGCGATAAACATTATCAGTGAGAAAGGCGTCGGGGACGAATTAAAGTCGCCTGAACTTCATCGAAGTAGTTGTTGCTAATGATGTAGGGAGTGTGAGCGTGTACCATCTGAATGAGCTGCATGGCGTCCAGATCAGTCACCTTGATGTCATTGTGTGGGATGTCGCAGGTGCTGACTGCACTAAGTGAGCTGCATGGCACCGGGATCGTGCACCGTGATGTCAAGCCGTCCAACCTAGTGCTCATGGATGGCAAGTTCAAGCTGGTGGATTTTGGCGCTGCTACAGACCTTCGCATCGGCAAAAATTACGTTCCGGATCTGTCTTTGCTGGACCCGAGTTACTGCCCACCAGAGCAATACGTTATGCCAGGTCAGATTGCCATCATGCGAAGGCAACTCTTTGCCGAAGCCTAGGTGTTAGCCTTGAAGCAGTGCAAGGGGAGAAGCTTATGTACACAAGACCGAACACGATTTGCCCAAATGAGAAAAACGCAATTGCAAGTTGCATGCCCTATGTCCTTAGTTCACTCCATCTCGGTATATAATGCTGGGCAAAAGCTAAAGAGCCACCTGTACAGAACATGTATGAGCACCTCCTTGGATCACTTGGCTGAGTTTGGGAAGGACAACGGTAAGCAGAGGACACACCCGTGCCGCCACCAGCACCGGTAGCCGCCGCGCTTTCTCCTGTACGCCCCCGCCCTCCTCTTCTGATCTGCCCATCATGCCGCAACAACTGCAGCGCCTCTCTTATCCACTTGTCAGTGTGGCTGCCACGTGGAGAGGAGAGCTATCGGGTGATGTTGCCACAGAGCTTCCATTGTATCTAAACTCAAACAGCTTTGTTGCCTCGACTGGAGGTGTTTGTGGAGAGGAGCTGCAAGTTGACATGCCTGCCGGGCCTTCTCCCATTTTCCCCGCAGTAAAAGTATCGCCACGAGGCATGGTGGTGGTTATGCTGAGTCGACCGTACTGGGCTCTGAACCACTGCGGATAGAGTCAAGTCGCCACTTCCCGCTGAGATCTTCCTCACCCGCTTCTGCCCCGGGCTCTATTCCCCACACACAGCTTCTATGGCAGCTGAACCGACCGGACCTCTTCGACACATACTCCGCCGGGCTCATCATGCTCCAGCTCTCGATACCCAACCTGAGAACCAAGAATGCCCTTCTGCCGACCGGTGCAGCCCTGGCACGCTTTCCCAATTTTGCTGAATCCCGAGATTTGTATTCTTCCATCCACATTTTTGGCATTCAGCGCTGCGTGGAATCATCAGAGAATCACTTCTAGAGAGATGATCTATTCATGGTGCGGTAGCCAATTCGAGTGTCCACGCACCCTTGGTGTTGCTAAGCGCTGCCAATAGAAGTGTGCGAGCAGAGCTGATCTTTGAAGCCTGTGGGATGGCATTTGATTCGCGGCCGTGCTCTCTTTGCATCTCTTGTGCAACACAGGGATATTTCAAAGGAATCTGAGGCTCAGCGAGTACGACTTGAAAAAGTGGAGAGAAGACTTCACCGGTCCTACCTGGGACTTTAGTCTTCTCGATCAACGTGGAGGATTTGACCTCGCCGCTAGCTTAGTTTGCTCCCGAAACACCCTTCGTCGGGGGCGCGCCAGTGCTAGTGTGGCGCTTCTACATCCATTTTTGCTGTTGTGAATCATATGATATGTGAAGGATATAGGCGACATGGCATATTTGTGAGCCTGGTGACTTCACTGCATCCCTGCGGGAACATGAATATGCGTTGAGCCATCCTCTCGAGAGACTTTCCAGTTTTATAATCGCATATACTTTTGGGTGATTTGAGAAACTTTGCCATAAAGAATCTTGAGACAAAGTCGCTATCCATTTTTTTCATGTATGTCCATGCTGACCTGCTAATCTCAGGAGCACCACCGACAGATAGAATTGTTGAAGATCTGCAGCGTTTTCCCCGAATACACCGATATGTAGGAATTGGCACTCTACGCTAGCACGTATAAATATTTGCGAAACTTGAGAGTTGTTGGACATTTGGGGCAGCGTGGAGTACTCTAAAGGCGCTAAAGCGTTGTTCTACGACCCCCTTTCGCATGTCACTGTGAAATTGGGCAACGCAGTAATACGAAGTTTCGCGGAGGCAGCAGACGAAGGTTGGCAATCAGCCTGATATCTGCCTGATTATCTGGATACTCAGCCTGATACCCGCGTGTACCCACAAATGATATGTTTGGGCCACGATGAGCGCATTTTTTATTTGCTAAAGGTTTTTTAGCTTTAGACAACGCCTGTCCGTGGTATAGTTCATAATATCGTTGTCTTAGGTATTCGGCTTGGAAACCACTACATTCTGAATGAGGATCGAAAAAGCCCGCGAAACAATTTCGTGATTTTAATATTGTATGTACGTCGTCGGATTTATGTTTCCAGATCAGAACCTGAACATCGAGTATTGATTGTCACATGTTGAAAGGTTTTGCATGTTGAATATGAAACGATGAATGCTGCGTGTTGAGTGCTATATGCTACATGTAACATGATAATTGTTGAGTGTTGAATGCTAAACGCTGATCGCTTAATACTCAACGTTGCTGAGTGATGAGTGGTATAGTGATACATGCTGAGTGATGTTGCATGCTGAATGTGAAACAAAAACGGCTGAGTTTTGATTGCTGATTACTGAGGAGTGCTGAATGTTGGTCAGCGTGCTGCTGAGCCCTGTTGACTCGGTTGAGTGCCGAATGCTAAACCTGGTGAATGCTGATGGCTGAATGTTGAACGTTGAGGGCTAACGTGCGGTTTTGAGACGCTCATGCGCGGATGCACTGTGTCTAAAAACATTCAAGACGTTTATGAAGGAATGCCGCGCATGGCGCTCGCGAATGCAAGCAACTGGCTTAACAGTGGTTTGGCAGTGTCAGTCAGCTTCAATGTACGCCAACAAAGTGGGAATGTAAAAATTCGCGCCAAGTCGGCCTTTGCGAACCGTATAATTATTGGTTCGAACGAACCTTCGCCCCCTACCAGCATCTAAACTCGACGTGTGGGGACGATTACAACATCCATCCCATCGCGACAAGGTGGTGGTTGTGCCAGGGGGGCACGACGTAGCTGAGACCCCCTCACGACAAGGGGTGTCTGAATGCCTGAAATTGATATCAGGGGACTATTGGGAGAAATAGTAAAGGAATGCGACATTCATCTGAGCGAACAGATAGGGGAAATGATCTGTGAGCTCAGGGTGGTGAATAAAGAGAGATCACTGAGTTGGTCTCTCAGACTTGGACAGTAGAAAATAATAACTCTTGCTGTCTGGGTTTATGTTAAATAGTATATCTGAATATATGATATGATTCCTCAAGATAATAGAGGATAATAGTTTACTCCTGGGAATTCCCTTGGGACAATTTGGTATCAGAACGAGTGAGCGTCTTTTTAGCTCGCTCTCGCTCGCTTTGCATGCTTACATGCGCACTTTGGACCTGTGGCAAACTGCTTTCAGCTTTCGTTGCGGCGTTCTGATATGTTTTCCTCGTGCGTTTCGGTTGTTCTGGCGACTTGACGGGTTAGCGTCCTTGAGGCGGGACCGTTTTGGTCGTTAGTTGCACCGGTTGCGCTCGTTTTTAGCTCTACATTACGTTTCTGGCTCTACAGCACATATTGGGGAAGGGGGGATGGCTTATACCAAACTTTGCACACTTTTTATGGGATATTTACAACCTTTCCAACTTGTATCAGCGCTCAGTGTAATCACTAACAGCCTTTTTCTTGAAAATATGTGCTTAATCTTGACCTTTTGAGCCAAAACCCTGAGTTCAAGGTCTTGATGTTACTCCTCAGCTTCGATATTTGGGCTCCTGGACGATATTTTTACTTTAGTGTGATTAGTATGGATATTTTGACCGGTTGGTTTCAGTTCTTGAGCCTTGGAGAACCGTCAAAGCTATTTTGGCTGCTTAATTTGACTTCAAGACGCAAAATTAGACTTTTTGGACTTTCATCAAGCTGGCAACGATATCGATTTTTGGGCTGTATACCTGCTTTACCTTTCAGATATGGATGGTATTCGACAGTTTTCATCGATATTTAGCGCTATGGGACTCATTGAGACCCCAGCCCATACTTAGGCACTTCAAAACTGTGTCGCGGAGCCCAACAACCGGAACAATGAACCATATTTTTGACATTAAGAGACAGAGGCTTGAAGCTCAACGGAGACATAGAGAAGCCAGGGCAACACTTAGAAGGCAAACAATAGCAAGAGAGCTAGAAACTGAATGGAGAAGGCCAAAGGCCATTGATTATAATGGTATAGACATTGCAACTGGTGACATAGTTATATTTCTGGCAGCAAATTTAAAAAGGACAGAGGAACCTACTGACCTGGACTACGAAATCCTGTACTACGGAAGGATCAGGAATATATTTTACAATACCAACCAGATTCCGGCTCAATTCAGACACACCGACGGGAATTTCTACAACTTTACACTGTATTGTAATGAAGTACGTGTAATTTTCGATACTATTGACTGCACCGCTTTACCTCTACCCGTGGGGCCTTGGCGGCAGCAGAGCATCTTTCACTAAAGGTAATGTATGTAATGAGTGCGATGTGTGAATGCCTTCCAGCTTGATAGCAACAGACGACACCTGCGCCGCCATGTTAAATGGAAAACAAACTAACTAGTGTTATGAATCCACAGATGCGACAAAAACGCTCGTGTGTGATTCGTGCTGCTGCCCGTAAGTCGCGCACCTTGGTGGATACTGATGACGAGGTAGACGGAACGGTGGGATGAAGAGGATGGAAGGGACGCCATGCGAGCTCTTTACGAAACAGATGGTGACTTATTCGATGCTGAAGCTGACGCTGATGACAATGACGCCGACTCTGACGCTGATGCCGACGCAGATGATGAAGTGACGCCAGCAAAGGTCGCAAACCGGTGGGGACGACGACCTGCAGCATCCAAGAACATTAAATCAGCTGCGAAGAAGAAAACTAAAGTAAAAGAAGCTGGCTACAAGGAATTCTCTATTACGTTTTCCCTCCTGGGAACCGACCTTCCTCTAATGCTTTTTCACAAGGGTGCCGATTATCTTGATAGCGTTCTGGACTGGTATACCTGTGTTTACGAACAAGGAGATGAAGAAGGTCACTGGCATGCTCAAAGTACTGGAGGGGCCACTAACATCACGAAGGAAACGTTGCACGCACGTTTGAAAGCGGAGCTCGGATGGGATGGCGTTAATCGTCAAGGCACTTGGAATCTTGTCGTAAAATACCTGTCAAACCTCAACAAGGTGCACACTAAGTTGGGGATGATCGGTTATCGTCACAAGAACGTCGCGCGTTTATCTGATGCAGTGGTACGCAACAAAAACGTGAGCCCTCAAGACATCAAAGCCGGGTTGGACACATATTTGTTGTACGGATCTTCACAGCTCAAAGGGCGAATGGAGCTTACCAGGTATAATCTTTTCGGGAAAGCTGATCTCTTCCGTCGCTTTCGTATGCAACGGAAGTTCGCCTCCTTCAGAAGCAGGGTAGATATCTTCCGCGGAGGTGACTCGGCCCGCATTGGGAATTTACTTCGGCCACATTTCGGCCCGTCTCGGCCCGAACCCAAAATTGCCCGCCGCAGGCGCAAAATTTTAATTTTAAGTATGACAATTTGTCAAAAATCGATAAAATTTTGGAAATTTATCGATTTTTCCCTCAATGCGACTCGGCCCATCCGCAACTTTTCCTTCGGCCCGCCTTCGGCCCGGGCCTCCGTGACACGGCCCCGGGCCGGCCAATCCCAGGAAGATATCTTCCCTGTTCAGAAGTACTCTTAAGAGAATGATACGCACTGGTAAATATACCTTCGCCACCGACTTCATTATGGATGGACGTGGTCTGTCGGAGCAGCGCTGCGAGGCTCTTTGGAAAATGCTCATCATGCCCTCAATGGCTAATGACGACGACATATCCAACGTATTATTCCCTGGATTCAATTCGAGTTTTGACAGAACCAGGTAACAGGCTTTATGACACGACACACCTGATCCTGCGATGTCAAATTTGTCATATACTGAGGGTAAATTTTTCTCCCTTCGATTTAATTTTTTTCCACTCTGACCGTCACGTTGTCATGTCTGCAGGTACTTTAACAATCGGATCGTCAATTCCCTGTCTGACATCAATCAGATGCCTTTCGAGGGATCTGACGTGTCCGACGAAGAAGAAATTCAGAGAGATCGGATGGTAGAGGCTCGAAATAGTCTGCCAAAGGAAGGAAGATATTTTACAGAAATCCAGAGAGAGCAAATGCAGGCTACATCGACAGAGGGTCAGGCATACGTGGCAAAGGATGGGCAAGAAGACGTAGTAGTTCTCGATTCAGATGACACTGGCCATATGTATCACATGTCGACTGGTTTCGTGACTGATGAGGGTGATGCTGGGGCCTCTGAACTCCCAGTGGGCTCACCTGTGGCAGGAGAAACAGTTGCACGGCCAATTGCCACCCCAGTTTCGTGTGCTATACCACAAAGTACAGTAATACCCACTAGTAGCCTTCAATCAGTTCCCCAATTCACTACTGATCATATTTTAGGAATGATACGTAGGCTTGGTGCAAACCTTTAAAATGTATTTATCTTTATACAAAATTTTGTTTCATGATTTTCGACCAAAAGTTTACAAACTGTAGACGGGTCATGGCAATTCTTTTTGAAAAAGTTTATAACTTAATAACAATCGCCCACCAAAACCACTATTTGCAATAGCTTACTATATGTACTAGCAAATATGTTCTAATATATCTATACTGGATATATGTATAATAGTTTGACACTTATATCCATTTGTATAACATAGGTTTTTACATGTGAGTTGCGGCTAAATGCGAGTTGTTGCTACAATACACACACACACAGAGAGAGAGAGACACATGGGCTCTAAGGCGGGTAGAGGGCAGCGGGGTGGTCCCGAATGTGAGCTTGGTGGTGAAAAGACGGCTCGCGTGGCGGAGGTGAGCCGGCTTCAGAGACACTGCAGCAGTGCGCCGACGGGCGCGGCCACAGAGGGGCTCAGGTGGCCCAGTGAGGCTCAGGGTGCAGAGGGGTGGTCCTGCGCGTAGGCTTGGTGGTGGAAATATGGCTCGCGCAGCCCGGGGGCCAGGGATGAATCGGCTTCAGGCGCAAGGCAGCAGTGTGCTGGCGGTGCGGATGCAGAGGGGCTCGAGTGGCTCAGCGAGGCTTAGGGGGTCCCATTCTTCACGAGTGAGCTCTGGAGATTCCGGATAAGTATCCCGAACTGTATGCTGAATTCTTTGATCCTCGGCGTGGGTGCATAGTGCAGCTGGTCTTCTGCGGCTACGGGGTGCCAAACGGAGTCGGTACACGGATAAGCACACCCACACACATGTGTACACAGGTTTGTGAAGGGGCTTTTTGCAGTGGTTATTGAGTTTAGTTACCTCTCTTTGTTTCATTGGCCGCTTTGCATGCAGCCTATCTGAGATGTCGGCCGAGTCACTCGTGTAAGCCATCCGGTTGCAGAAATATTTCCTTAGGAGCCTGCCAGATTTGTGCCTCTTGTGTGCCCATTTTACGATCGTTCTTGGACCTGGGACATTATTCTTAGGTTTATTTTCTTTGGACCGCTTAGCTAAAAACGACACCACATGTAACATTAGGACAGGTGTGCCATAATCTGTACACATCAGGGGGCTGACACTTTGTCTACTTGGCAGAGGAATAAAGGACATGAGGTGGTACGTCATTATCAGTGGGCCTTCAGTATTATTTCTTCGGTATTTAGTGTCTATCAGGCGGCCTCTAAAGTCTATCGACGGTCCTGTATCATGCATTACACTTTCAGTTCCAGACAGCTACTTCTTCATCTCAGCTGGAAAAACCATGTTAAGTTTTCTGCAAGGCATATTTGTTTACCTGTAAACCGCATTGTTTTCCCTGCGGATTGTATTATTAAGTTATCTGCATGCGGTATAAAGTTTGTAGTGGACCGTATTAAGTTGGTTGCAAGCCGTGATAAGTTATCTGCAGACCGTATTAAGTTATTACAGTAGTGAACCGCTTTAAGTTATCTGCACACCGTAATAAGTTTACTGCTGACCGTGTTAAGGAGACCGCGCACCACTTTAAGTTAGCTAAGTGTTGTGTAAAGTTATATGCAGGACGTGTTAAGTTTTCTGCAAACCGTAACGAGTCTACTGCAGGCCATATTAAGTTGTATGCATGCCGTTTTGGGTTGTCTGCGGTTCGAGTTAAGTTGACTAAAGGCGTGAGTCGAGATGGCTGGCTCGAATCGCGCCCATTACCCTACCGCCCCCGCCCCCCTCCGTCACATCCGAGAACCGTCAAGCATTCTAATTCCTGGACGGATATTATTGCTCGCGTGAAAAAATGTTGTTCCGCTAACGCTTATTAGAATCCATATGCAAAGGTATGCTGTGTTTAGTATACCGAAAACAACCGCCACTGGCCCATAACTTACGGGGTCGCGACAGTCCAGTGTTTAAACAGGCTTGCGGCAGTACGAGAGAGAGAGAGAGATTAGAGAGATTAGAGAGTTTCCAGCAAGGAGTTCGAACAGTGTTCTGAACACCAAATCGAACAGGATGACATGGACAACAAATGACAGAATTCGCTTGCCTGTACAAAATCGCTCGCGTGTACATCGAAAACTGTGTCATAATAAAATTCAAGAACCTGTGTCATAATTCCTTACCGGAGCGTGTTCAGAACAGTGTTCAGAACGAAAGCTTCCGATCACCTCGTCAGTGTTAGGTGATCAGAAATTTCTGTTCTGAATACTGTTCTGAACACTCGAGAGGTGACGTCACGTTGACGTGTCCGTCACGATTCCAGCGTGGATGATGACCCTGTTGGATTCGGTGTTCAGAACACTGTTCAAAACTTGCTGGAAACTCTATAATGAGACTACATAAGAGGCGTGTCCAGGGAGCATCACCTCTATATTCACCAGTATCCTCTGTACTCCTCTTGATATTTCCCGGTATTTCCCAGTATTTGTGGACGCCTCTTATGTAGTGAGCACAGCTGGTCATCTCGGGCACGCACCACTGGTCACCTACTGTTATTCTGCGTTGGTCCTTACTGTGGATTTGCGTGAGTCTTGCAGGTGTCATGCAGATGTCCGCTTAGAAATAAAAACTTCTGCGTGTTTGCCGCTTTTATTGAAAATGTGATGAAAATGAAACGCGTGTGGATTTATTACGTTTTGATATTATCTATATGTTGGTCAGCACGACCCGTGGCTTGACGTATCATCTCTGTGATTGGGTCATAGACCGGCACTTCCGTTAACGGTTTTTGTTCTATAGGATTCAATCCCAATTTTCCACGTATGTAATTCTTCTCACCTAAGCTTTCCGTAACACCCATTACATTCATGAAATCTGTGAAATTCACATTGGGAGTTTCTGATAGTAAGATTGGTTCTAATAAACGTTGAGTGGTCCTAAAGATACGTTCGTCGTTGGTGTCAGTCGGTGTGTAATATCCAAGATATCCACCTAGAGCTGAACCCGTCATAGCGTTCGCGAAGCCGTAACGAGACCTTGCTGTACTAACTCGCGTAGACTCCGGTGTATCTGAGTACATTTGTTCCACGCTTCCTATGCAATTTTGTCAAATCGTTTTCGGTACCTTCCTTTGGGTTGATGTGTACGATATCATAATTGCTCTTTGGATGTGGTTTCAGTCGTGCCGGCAAGGACACCAGATCACCTTCAGTTGAGTATAATACTTGCTTTTCGGTCGGAGTGTTCATCGGTTCTTGCAAAGGATTAATTGCTGGATTGAAATGATGCCCTTCCACATTGTTTATTTCTGCAACATAATTGCTTTGACCTCCTCCGTTAGAGTGTCCGGTGACCGATAACTTATAGCCACCGTATTTACTTTTGACATCGTCAAATCGTTGTTGTGCTTCTTGATATCTTGATGTACTACGTTGTTGTTTCATCAATGTCAAAAGGCTGACATACCAATCTTCTACGTTTTGTCCACGTGAGATGTCCTGGGCAAGAGTGTTCAGACTTCCAAATTCTGCATCAGAGCCTCGATATGCAATAATGACGTCTTGGCTTTTAGGATTGACCAACGTTGTAGAGTTTCTACCCGACAAACTTCGGTCTACGTAATAACCCGGAAGTCCTTTCATAACACTTTTCAACCGACCTCGGTCACCATAACTATAAGCATAAGAAACATCTGATGCCCGTGCATACCTTGTTTGTGTAGGATTGTCCCTAGACGTGATATTAGCACCAAAGACTTTGTTCAGGGCGGTTCTTGGAAATTTCACGGCGTCTTGACTTAAGGCATTCAGCAAATTAGAGGTGTCCCTTTGTGTATACTTGTCAACATCGTTAGGTTTCATGATTGGTTTACTCTTGACTGTGACCATAATTTTGAAAGGTTTACTGCTGTTGTCAGACCTGTTACGCGAAACCGGACTATGTATTTGTTTCTCATCTTTATCGGTATCAACAGAATTACTAAAAGAACTGGTTGACGGACGACAGTAAGCATTGGACTGATAGCTTTGATTACAAGGTACTTGCATTACTATTAAGGAGGTTTTGATTTGGGTGCTAAATCGGCTCCAGTTATGTAACTTATTCCTTTTTGTAAAGGACTCATTGGAGCCGTCGGGGGTGCTATCTGACTTGTACCTCGTGCTTGTTGTCGTGTTGTTACATTCTTAGATGCAAACGTTCCAAACATGCTTGGAGAAGATACCTCACTGCTTTGTAATAATGCTGTTGCTTCCTTTCGCAGACGCGAACCCGGTCCAGTATCGCGTGACTGTTCAGGAGTGCTTGGTAATAGTTCTTTGGATGCTTCTGCGACCATGGCGTCTCGGTCTTCAGCGTCTTTGGCAAGACGTTCTAAAGTCTGTTGATTATATTCATCTTGTGTCATTGTTAACATAGGATTCATTGTCATCTTAGGATTAGGCATGGTTGTATTAATACCACTGCTACAGTCCTGGATATCTCTCACTAATGCATTGGTATTTATCCCTGAATCTCTCAGAGTGTTGTAGAATACCGCACTGTTTTGTGAAGGCATCGTTATCACGTAGTTGCTTTTAGCAAGTTTACCATATCCTCGGAACAGAGTGTCGGAACTTGAGCCATTGGCAATTCCCATCATTTTCATACAATTACGTCTTCCGACCTCATCGGTCAATATTGTTCTCATTATATATTAACGGTTTCTTTTTTTCAACAACTTGATTTCCGGGTCTGGAATATCAACAAACTCATTCTCTTCAGACTTCTCATAGAATATCAATTGATATTTACGCTTGCTTTTCCTAGACCGATTGAGCTTGAGGTAACCTTTCAATGTCTTTTGACAATTAGGGGATTTCTTGTCGCTGATAAACACATTGACCTCGTAGTTGTCGTAGTTTCTAGATGTCTCGGAAGCAGTATTTCCTTCTATACCCTCTTTCTTCAACGCACGCTCAGATTTTGCGGCCTGCTTGTTTTCACTATCAGTCTTAGTCCCACGAGTTTCTTTGGATGGTTTGGAGACAGGTCCTTGTACTTCTTTCAGTTCTCGCGGCTTATATTGTCGGCTTAAGGTATCACCGTCACCGTCCTCTATCACGAAAGACAATCCCTTTCTACTTCGGACCTTATACACCTGCGTAGACCATGTTTGGCTCTCTTTGTCAAACGTCTTCTTAGTCACACGTAATCGCACCCGATCGCCTGGTTTAATGTCTAACTTCTGTAAGAGTTTGGCAGTTTGATTGCGTTTCAACAAGACACTTCTAATAACACGATTCGTATTCATGTCATCAGGAGGGGTATCATTGATATTACCTTGGTTTACCGTTTCATTATAGTTCTCAACGATTGAGTCCAAATAGTCAACCCAATTATTTCTACCGGTTCTCGCCTCGTTAAAATTAAATCTTCGTTTCAAAGTTTTGTTGAATCTTTCAATTTTACCTTGCCGAGTGTGGTCCTCTTTTTGAGACGTGTAATGTTTGATACCCTTCTCTTTCAACAATGCTTGAACTGGTTTGTTCGTGAACTCGCTGCCTAGGTCTGTACTAAAAGTGTCCATTTTGGTTTCGCTTATCAATCGTCTCATGGCAGGAACGATGCCCTCCACATCCTCCTGTCTCTTATTGTTCTTATCTCTGACGGTTTTGGATTTCAAAGCAATTGCATACGCTTTGTCAGTATTAACGTTAACCGCAGTCAGAAGTACGGCATATCCTTTGCTCACCGACTTATCTTTCGGTATAAAAGCCAAATCGGCTTGTATAGAGACCTTATTGACTGGCCCATACGTCGGAAAATAATCCTTACGAGATACCCTTTTGGGTTGTGATAATACTTGTGATGTCTCTGTTTTGGAAATCGCAGCCTTGACCTGAGACTCCGTGACCTTGTAGCCTTGTGCCTTAAGTTTTTGGGTGAATGCAATGGCACCGCTCATTCCGACCTTCGGGTCTAGGTATAACTCTTGAAGTCTACTCTCAGATATTGGCTTACTTGTCATACTATATAATAGTGTTACATATATATACGATGACTTATCAAATCAAAGCTTACACCAAGCACGGAGTCCGATTGTTGTGGTGAATAAAAACGTGTGGATTTGTTACGATTTCAAATTTCATATAGATAATGTTAAAAAGTAACAATTTCACACGCTTTTAACACCGCACACATAAAGTATTGTTTGTCTATTTCAATCCCGATAAAGCTGCGATTTTCGTTTCGACAAACGTGTACTGTTGTTCCAATTCCCATTGTCGGGTCGAGCACTGTCTCTCCTGCGTTTGAGTATGTCCGAACCAGATACTCAATAATTCCGTATGGTTTCCCGGTTGGATGCTTTGATTTGTAATTACCCTTGGGAACTTTAATAACTGATTTTGGGAATCGTTTCCCATCTGATACCGTTTTGACTCGGGGACACTGTCCGGTATACAACTCCGTGCGTCGTCCAAAGTGACGGGTATATGGAAGTCCTGCTGTTTTTTGCGGGTTATACGTAGGCAACTTGTCATAAAATACAAATATCATTTCATGACTGCGTAGTGGGATTTGGTTAGCGTGGTAAAAACCTGCGGAGACTGACTTTTCCCATACCAAATCATATCGAAACCAACTTTTGTTTTTGGATACCAGTTCGTGTCCAAATCGTGCAGTGCAGAAAAATATATACGCAGTCCGAGGCTTCCCGACTCGTTTCAGATGTTTCCACAATTTAGCTAAGTCAAACTTGTCTTTATCAAACTTACATGCAGCCTGGTTATATGGCAAATCTAATATGACCAAGTCTATACTCTCGGCAGCAATATTTGGGAGAACATCAAAACAATCGGTGTTGAATTTAGTACAGGTTATCGGTGAAAGCATTGTAATATGTGAGAAAAATTCTACCGAACGTTGTCAAAACGTGTGAAATAGTTACTTTTTGACATTATCTATATGGAATCTGAAATCGTAACAATTTCACACGTTTCACCGAACACATGACCACTCGATGATATTCGATGACCATTCGATACTATTCAATGATTTCTCGACGGTATTTGATGACCACTCGATAATATTTGATGACCACTCGACGCTATTCGATGGTTACCCGATAATATTCGACGACCGCTCGACAACATTCGATGACCACTCGATACTATTCTGATGACCACTCGACACTATTCGATGGTTACCCGACAATATTCGACGACCGCTCGATAACATTCGATGACCACTCGATAACATTCGATGACCGCTCGATAATACGCGATGACCACTCGATAATATTCTATGACCACTCGATACTATTCGATGACCACTCGATACTTACCGAAGATTGCTCGATAATATTCGACGACCGCTCGATAACATTCGATGATACTCGATACTATTCGATGATCACTCGATACTTACCGATGATTGCTCGACAATATTCGAAGACCGCTCGATAATATTCGATGACCGCTCGATAATACGCGATGACCACTCGATAATATACGATGACCACTCGATGTCTATTCGATAATTCGATAATATTCGACGACCGCTCGATAATACTCGATGACCACTCGATAACATTCGATGACCGCTCGATAATCATGATATTCGATGACCATCGATCACCAATTAAATAAATTCAAGTTATATTTTAGAAAAGAAATTATACGATTTTTATTATAGGGTGAAATGCTATATAATTATATTTTTATATACTAAATTTTCCTATTGGTTAATCGGGTTATCGGGTGGTCGGTCATCATCGCGATTGGCGTTCGATTGTGGCGTTCGATTGGCGTTCGATTGGCGTTCGATCGGCGTTCGATTGGCGTTCGATGGCGTTCGATTTCCGAGCGATTTCCGAGCGATTTCCGCTCGATTAACCAATTAAAAAAATTCACGTTATATTTTAGAAAAATATTTATACGATTATATTATAGGTTGAAATTTTATATAATCATATTTTTATATACTGAATTTTCCTATTGGTTAATCGAACGGGAATCGCTCGGCAATCGCTCGGAAATCGCTCGGAAATCGCTCGGAAATCGCTCGGCAATCGCTCGGAAATCGCTCGGAAATCGAACGCCAATCGAACGCCAATCGAACGCCAATCGAACGCCAATCGAACGCCAATCGAACGCCAATCGAACGCCGATCGAACGCAATCGAACGCCAATCGAACGCGGTAGGAGCGCCAATCGAACGCCGATCGAACGCCAATCGAACGCCAATCGAACGCCAATCGCGATGATGACCGACCACTAATCGAGTCGCAATTAAGGACCAGTATACCCCAGCAGTAGGGGGGGGTTTCGACAGCAATTTTTTGGGACAATTAAATCAGCAGTTTAGAGGGGATTTTTGGGGTATTATAAAAAATAATTAAACCCAATATTAATGCATATATTAAGTAATGCAAGTGGGCATATCGTGGAGGATTTTTGAGGCATTAAAAACCGGAAAATCGTTTTTTTCGATATTTTGTGCAAAATGTCTATGGTGTCCATGAGTCAAATGGGATATCTTGCAAGACTTAAAGGCCTTTAGGATTGACCCAAACGATGTCTTAACGTGCGAAATAGTTACAAAATCACAAATCTTATAGATAATCTAATAAAGTAACCAATTCACACGTTTTTGACTTAACCATGATTATCTTAGGGCGAAATTTCCCAAAAATATTATAGGGTGGATTTTTGTGCGGTTTGACAATTATTAAAAAAAACATGTGTATATATTATAAGTAGAACAACATGGCTTTGAGCGAGGCTCAAAAGAGGGCCAAGATGAAATATCGAAAATCCCACATAGAAGAAACAAGGGCTGTAAATAGAAAACATCAAAAAACATGGTATGAAAATCACAAAGAACAACACAAAGAAAAAATGCGACAATATTACTTGGGGAAAAAACTTGTAGATGTCGAAAATGTACCCTTGGATGAAAATGTGTGAAAAACGCGTTCAAAATTAAAATATTTTGTATATTATAAGTGTATAATGCCAATTGAATTCAAAGATTTTGACATCACCAAACTCGCTATTAAGACCTACCTTAAAATGCCATGGGTGAAGTGCATCACAAATCAAGGTGGTTCTCAAGATTATGTGCTTAGCACTATCGATGTTAATGAAAATCCCATTTGTTCACGCACTCAAAGACATGGAAGGATGTGGCCAAAAATTAATGCTAATAATTTCGAAAAAATAATTAAGAAAAATTATGGAATTTATGAAATAATTCAAGCAAATGTTCAAGCGAAGGTACATTTCGATGTGGATGCTTATCATGCAATTGACTTGGAAACAATCAAAGCATCAATTTTGCAAAAAAATTCCCAATGCCAACTTTCAAATTAGTGGAAGTGTATGCCTCAATAATAAGTGGTCATATCATCTCATACTATCAAACTACTATACCACCAAAGTAGAAGATATGGCACCACTTAAGTTATTTGCCAAAAGTTTGGAAATTTATGGGTTTGATAAAAGTATCTATACAAAGAATCGAGCCATGAAATGTGTGAATCAAAGCAAGCCAAATGATGAGAGAATCCAAGCTATCGTGCAAGGTAGCCAATCACTCACTAAACATTGCATATTAATGGATTTTGATGAAAACTCAATCGATACATCTACTATAGTGTGGAGTTTTGACGATATTTGTGACACAACCCCTAATCAACAATCTAATGCAAATGAAAATATTGATTTAAGTTGCCTTCCCCAATGTGATTATACACCGCCCGAAAATTTTGTTTGGTCGACCTCCACTTCCACACAAATATTGAATATGATTCCCAATAAATCATGGGATCATGACCCAAGCGCACTTGGGCGTATGTTGGCATGGCAAATTCTTTTGTGGAGTTATCACAATCATGTCTCAAAAGTCGATTTCTTTGCATGGCTTACTCAAATCAAACATCGAAATGATGAGGATGCAAGAATAACAAGATATGAAGCACCATGGAATAGTGCTCATAGGTATGAATCACCAAGTGACAATTTCATAAAGAATGTGCTATCACGATTCTATCCCAAGCTATTTTCTTGGGACAAGTATGGGGAGAAATTTCGCAAGAATTGCGAGGTACCTATTGATTTACACATGGAGGAAAGAGATGTGCAAGCTTTAGAAATATACAACGCCTTGCAAAGCACAACCATGGTGTATTTGGGTGCATAGGTGATGTGTGAAAACCCTCAATGCCGCGAATATGCGCACTCCACACGCGCGGAGTGGTGTATAACGCCAAAACAGGCTGAAAACAACGGGGTTTCGTCGATTTTACCCCCAATTTGTTTTAATGAAAAAATGGTATTCTTAGAATTCCTACGATTCCACATCGATTACATTACCTCATAGAAAATAACATCCCATTACAGTTGTGATACATATACTTAAGCCACTCTCACTCGTGCGACCGCTCTTGAGTAAGATGCAATCAGCTAAGACCAGGGGCGGCTGTGGAGGCACTGAAAACCGGTGGACCCCGTACGGTGTGCGACGTGAAGCAGACTTTGCTCACGGAAACGGTCTTTTCCAAAGACGCTTAGTTTGATCCCTGCCGGCTACCAGACATCGCGAGAAAAATGAGCGCAATCGATAAGACTGTGGATGCAAACTTCATGCAGGGTCATTGTCATGATGGCGGCATGAAAGCCGTTTCCGACTGGGCTATTCGGTACGGCAAGGGGCTGCGGCTGCAATCTTTCGCGGATGATGTCGGGAACATCGCCAGTTTTGTGCACACTTTTGTGATGTCTAGCTTCGGATTCGATGGAGGCGTCGATCGGGTGCGTCGCATGCACCCACATAGCAACCACAACTATATTCGCTCGGCATACGTCCACCTGGATTTCGTACATCGCTAGAAATGTTGGGAGTCGAACCCAACCCGACGGTTTCCAAGCATTCTTCTATGGGCAGATAAACAAAAAAATGCACTGACGTCAGGATAGTGAGCGCAGAGAACTTCTAAAATAAATCCGCAGCGTTTTGACAGCCCAACATCTCGACAGTCCAACAATCAGTGCACAACAGAGGTCGCCAGATTCGCATTTCCTGAAAAACGTTAGAACAGGCAGCTTGCAGCAGGAATCTTTCAAGAATATTCTGGTATCAAAAGGGACGCTAAAAGAATAAAGAGGCGCACAGTAATGCGACAAGCGTTTACAGCGCAACGCACAGTAATTCGACAAGTGAAAACAGAGCAAGATGCTGCAAACCATGACGAGATAAGTAGATAAGTAGTTAGTATGCTGTACGAGTATATGAAATAAAAGAAAGGAAAACATGCACACTCGCTTAGACATCTACACAGAAATATCGCAAGCAAAGCAACACACAGCACGGTCGCTCCGTACGCTTGAAATAAGAATGAACTGGCGGTCGACTTGAATAAGACCTAATTGAGGCGTCAAAGCGTAGAGTCTGATTGCCATTGTGTGGATGGTCACACAACTGCAACTGTCCCGCCGCGCCGTCACGCACGGTATCGGGACAGCGACACTTGCGATAGTCTCTCTTGCCTCTTTGACGGATCGACGGTCTGATTGTTCGGTCGAACGGCCCGATCGGAGTTGTAGTTCCCGCTGTTGACACTCGCGCGACAAGTTTCGAATTCTTGACGAATCGACGGTCCGATCTTTCGGTCGACGGTCCAATCGGTCGATGCAGGACGGTCGCGGTCGCATATTCTAGATCCCTGCGACAACTTGAAGATCTTGTCTTCGGACCGAAAACACCGAATCCACTAGCACGCGAAATCGGATGGTCCGATCGTTCGGTCAACGACTTGATCGGGCGGTCGAAAATTAGTCGATGTGGGATTGTAGTGTCTTCAAGATCCCTGCGACAACACGAATATGCTGTGTTCGAGGGACCCCTCATCCGATGGTCGGATCGTTCGGTTGACGATTCGATCGGGCGGTCGGACATAGTCGATGGGGGAATGGTGTATCTTCCAAAGGCGTGCGACAACGCTGAAGATAAAAAAGTTTCATGTCGAAAAGTTCTGGTCAGTCTTGATAGTGTTCCGGTGACGATGTCGTTTCTTCCCCTTACCTTTTTTGTGAGATCGTTCTTTGCCCCTTTAAGGGAAAAAGCAGAGTTCGTGGTTTTTTTCTTCAGAAGATTCTCTTATTTTTACCTGTGACAAACCATTTTCTTGCGACAGCAACAGAAATGACCATCCATTCGACCCAAAAATACCGGGTACCTGGCAGCAGACCCCACGCATTCCCCGATATACTCATAATGCATGGACTTAAGACGATTCGACTGCACCGTTCACTGAAACTGGTATCGTGTCTTCATTTGATCCTGCGAGTCACAGTGGCATAGTCGGTGGCTTTTCGTCTCGCGTGACACTGCAACGTTTTGCGTCCGACCTCTGTCGCTTTTTGCAACGGTATGTCGGTTGCAGCATTTTCCATGTTAAATTGTGATTTGTTAAATACGCAATCTTAAGTTAAGGCGGAACACAGGCTCCTGAAATTCTGAAAACCTGAAATTCTGCCCTCTCTACCCAAATGAACGCGTCAGCCCAAGGCGAGCTGTGCGATTGACCATTCCATATGTACAATATTTTTAGGGAAGACAACACATCTGAAATACTATTTTTGGCAAGGCTTCCCTCGTCCGATGCGCATGCTCGCTTGCAAGCGAGCGCGCGGATGAGGGAAAGCCATCCTAGCGGAAACTTTGACGCGGTTGACATCCGCGTTTCCGCCAGAAGTTACAGTGCACTGTCAGACGCTCAGTATGTGTTTCTTATGCTCATATGATATGCGTGATAGGCTCATCCTGTGCCGTATGCGTCCCTGCTAGGCGTGAGTCGAGATGGCTGGCTCGAATCGCGCCCATTACCCTACCGCCCCCGCCCCCCTCCGTCACATCCGAGAACCGTCAAGCATTCTAATTCCTGGACGGATATTATTGCTCGCGTGAAAAAATGTTGTTCCGCTAACGCTTATTAGAATCCATATGCAAAGGTATGCTGTGTTTGGTATACTTTAGTATACCGAAAACAACCGCCACTGGCCCATAACTTACGGGGTCGCGGCAGTCCAGTGTTTAAACAGGCTTGCGGCAGTACGAGAGAGAGAGAGAGAGAGATTAGAGAGATTAGAGAGTTTCCAGCAAGGAGTTCGAACAGTGTTCTGAACACCAAATCGAACAGGATGACATGGACAACAAATGACAGAATTCGCTTGCCTGTACAAAATCGCTCGCGTGTACATCGAAAACTGTGTCATAATAAAATCCAAGAACCTGTGTCATAATTCCTCACCGGAGCGTGTTCAGAACAGTGTTCAGAACGAAAGCTTCCGATCACCTCGTCAGTGTTAGGTGATCAGAAATTTCTGTTCTGAATACTGTTCTGAACACTCGAGAAGTGACGTCACGATTCCAGCGTGGATGATGACCCTGTTGGATTCGGTGTTCAGAACACTGTTCAAAACTTGCTGGAAACTCTCTAATGAGACGCAATCAGACGTCCTTTGGACGCATCGATCTGTTCAATTGAACTAAATTTCACATTTATCCGCGATCACTGTTTTTATTGTACGCAGGATTGAATGTAAATGATTTAATCATTTTCGTGACCGGTTTAGATGGATCGATTACAGTCCAGAATTCTGATATTCATCAGAACCGGCAGTTTATTGCGCCACATCGACAGACATGTCGGATGTCTGATATTTCAGACTTCTACTCGCCAACAGTAGGAATGAAATATGGACACGGTAGGAATCTTTTGCTTCAGGTCCTTCATACTTAATATTTAGTGTTTTTGGGACAAATTTCAGCCGTACTGATTCTTTTTATCGGACAGTGTGAACCCTTACCGCGTATGCATGGCATGCTGGAATTATCTATTTGGAATCGTCTCAGGGCACTGTCGCGACAGAATCGCAATGGGGATCAACGCCCCGATATTTTACACAAGAGAAATGCATGAGTCGGCATCGTCTCATGACATTTATCTTACATACGTTTTTCTTTTTTCCGATTTCGTGGCAGTCGTATAACGTATATAAGTAGGGCGCTTGTGCGTTTAGAGAGCATTTCCCTAATTCCTAAGTGATCTCCCTACACAACAGAGGCTGCGAGCACAGCCTTGCTTTCAGGTAGTAGTTGTCGGGGAACATCCAAATCTCGGCATTTCATCAATGCAAAAGTAGTATTTGATGAGGATATTAGGTTCATGGAAATCGAGAAAATTTTGATACAGAAGTTGATAATGCTACATTGGCATTTCAACTATTGACGCACATGAAGAAGTGTGTGCTACTGGAAAGTTCGCCCTTACGCACCAGCAATACTTTTCAACAACATTTGTATCATAGGGATCGAGACAATGCAAGAGCTGATGATGCCTGCACCAAACATCACAGCACATGTCAATCCTCTCTGCACTGATGAGTTGTAGCTATAGGAAGGTGCCCAGATGTCTCTGCATGTGACATGCACGTCTCTATGTGCAGAGTGCAGGTTTCTGCATGTGGCACCTACAAACCACTTCGAGATGGATGCCTCGCTCCCTATTTGAGACGGAAGTATCAACTCAGTACTGTAGGGGCTTCTGAGATGTTTAGCTTTAGGCTTAACATCTTCTTGTGGTCCCAAACAGCAGCCACATACGGCCGACGCTGTCAATAAAACGGCCCTCGTGTTGTACAGCTTTTACCCTCATCACTATAAACCATGCTGAAATTGGCAAGCTCCGCCCTCAATGTATCTGTGGCTTGCGAGAGGGACATAATTGCCAGAGCCCAATGGAAAATCAGTTCTGTCACGAGCCTACGTGGAGGCCATGGAAAGATGCTGAGCCTAGGCAAACGGAGGGAGAAAAGAGCGCGAAGTTGCGGGAGAAATCTGAATTGCTTTTGCTGTGGAGCCAGCAGGATGACATGCCCCAGCTGAGGCGCACCTGTGAGTGAGTACGCCAGCGCGCAAAAGGGAAGAGCGGCCGGCTCAGCAGTCACCAATGCGGCCTGCAAGGCTCCAATCCGGTCCTCGGCCATTCTCAAGCCAATTGGTATGGTCAGGTCACCAGCGACCACTTGCCGCGGTCAAGTCACCAGAAACCACTTGCCGCGGTCAAGTCACCAGCGACCTCTTGCCGCGGTCATGTCACCAGCGACCACTTGCCGCGGTCAAGTCACCAGCGACCACTTGGCACGGTCAAGTCATCAGCGACCACTTGCCGCGGCCAAGTCACCAGCGACCACTTGCCGCGGTCAAGTCACCAGCGACCATTTGCCGCGGTCAAGTCACCAGCGACCACTTGCCGCGGTCAAGTCACCAGCGAC
>LGRX02018637.1:7246-34836 GCA_001247695.2 Cymbomonas tetramitiformis | reverse complement strand
CCCCCTCCCTGGACAACTCCTTCCTCACCAAGGCCAAAGCCCTCCGAATCTCTGAGTCCGAGGACCCCGCCGTGAAGCTCAACACCTTCACCACCCTCATTGGCAACCACAGGCAGCTCCACCCCGCCTTCTCTGGACAGCAGGAGCAGGAGGTCCTCATCGAGATCTTACGGGCCTCCCAGGACACGGCTGAGCACCTCTTCAACATCCCCCTGTACTTCGAGATCATCCGTACCTACGACGAGGACAACCGCCTGACCGCCTCTGGCTACCCCGGTGGTCTTCAGAAGTTCATTGAGGCCATCGGGAAGGTATGGTACACCCAGGGCTCTGCCCACTATTCCCACCTCCCTGGCTCTTCATCCCGCCCCCGAGCTGCCTCCATGACGGGGGAAGTCCGTGAGGGGGGGCGGGGCTCGGCTGACAAGACCAAGCCGAAGGAGAAGCACCCTGGTGGGAAGGGCGGCAAGGGGGGCAAGGGGGGCAAGGGCACGCACCCTCGGGCTACCACACCACCCCCATCCAGGCCCCGCTCACCACTACGGGGCGGCACCAGAGCTGACTTCCTGGAGCACGAGAAGGCCCTGTACAATGCGGCCAAGCTCAAGCACACCGGCTCCACCAACAAGGACTCCACCCCCTCTGGCACCTGGAATGGCTTGAAGTTCACCCCCTCCGACCCCAATGACAAGTCCATCGGTCACCCCTGCCGCTCCTGCAAGTTCAAGCACGGCAAGACCGTCACCCACTCCCTCGGCAGGTTCGGCTGTCCCTGCACACTGGCTGAAAAGGCCGACATGTGGGTGAAAGCCGGCCCCCCTCCATCCGTGAACCATGTCTCCGCCCTCCATCCCTCACACCCGCACCTGCCACCCCACCGCACCCCTGCCACCCCACCCCACCCCTCCGACAGTGCATCAGCGACACCGCATCCCGAGCTGGCAGCCCTCCAGCAAGAGGTTGCACAACTCAGAGCAGCCTGCCTCCGCTGAGCTGCACCATCCAGCTAAAGCAGTCAGCTTCCAGGCAGACCAGGAGTTTGATGAGACTGAGTGGCCCGCCCTCACCAGTAAGCCCTGGATCCCTCAGATCTCTGGCCCGTCACCTCACCCACCTCCCTCGGCTTCGGCCAACCACTTCTCCCCCAATCCCTTCAGCTCTCTCTCCCCCTCCGCCTCTCCACCCGACACCCAGTTCTCTTTCCCCCAGCTGGAGCCCCCCTCCCTCTTTGCCTTCAGGTACTTTGACACCGTCACGGCTACTGACTTGAGGGAGGACCCGGACCACGAGGACCCGGCTTGGGAGAAGACAAAGCGGCAGAGGAAGCGGGACAAGGAGAAGCAGAAGAAGGCCAGACAGCAGCAGCAGAAGCTTGACCGGCAGCACCAGGTAGCTGAGTCACTGGCTTCGGCCAACAGCACCGCCACCGCCCCAGTCCAGACAGACATCACCGTGGACTGCAACACCCAGTGCCCTGTATCTTACCTGACCGACCTCCTGACCGGCACCACCTCAGTGGCCTCCGACATCTCCGAGGACACTCTGGACACTGCCACCACCCCTCCCACCTCCACCACTCCCCTCCCACCACCATCATCACCTCCCGACTGCCACCAGCCTGAGCCTCAGGCCACTGGTATCCCCCCAGCCACCACAATTGCACCTGACACTGCATACAACCATACTGCAGTGCCTGGGATGGGGATGCATTGGGAGGGCACGCATACAGATCTGGTTCACACTGCTGCCGTACACACCGCCGCACCACAGCCTGGCTGTAACACTCCCTCGGTCACACGCACCCTAGTAGCCATTGCCATGCACTGGTTCTCCTTCACGGTTGCTGTGCTTCTCACACTTTTGCACATAACACTGACATACACATTCTATATGTCACCTCGGCCGGCTACCACCTTCTCACAGCCGGCCTCTGCCAGTGCTTCGGCATCGGCCAATGCCTCCACACAGCCAGCCTCCGGTGGTGCCACGGCACCGGCTACTGCCTCACCTCAGCCGACCTCCGGTGGTGCCACGGCACCAGCTACTGCCTCCACACAGCCAGCCTCCGGTGGTGCCACGGCACCGGCTACTGCCTCACCTCAGCCGGCCCCCGGTGGTGCCACGGCACCGGCCACTACCTCACCTCAGCCGACCTCCAGTGGCCTTGCCGCACCAGCTACTGCCTCTCCACAGGCGGCCTCCGCCAGTGCTACGGCACCGGCCAACCACACGCCACATTTGCCCTCCGGCGGTGTCACCGCAGCAGCGCAGCTCCCACCACACTCTGTGAGCCAGCAGCTGCCTCCACACCGCCCCCGGGACACGGTGCCGATGAGGCCCTTGTGGGCATGCCCACCGATCACACCGTCTATACTGACGGTGCAACCGCCGCTGACACCCCTACATCTCTCAGCACAGCTCTCGAGGCCGACACTACAGTGGCCTCCGAGCAACCGCCTACACTCGGTGCCCCTGACAGCTCCCCAGCCCCCTTGGATTATACACCATACCCCGGGCTTGAGAGTATTGGCTGGTGGGCCGATGTCTCCGACTCAGGCTCCGAGTCAGACACCGAGGGCTATCCGCCCCAACACACACCTCCTCCTCCTCCTGTATCCAACACTGACGGCACGGTGCCTGCTCAGCCCACTGCCGATAGGGCAACTACACGGGCTACAGCGGGCACCCTGCCTGCATTGGTGGACACTGACCGGCTGGCTGCTACCTCAGACACACACATGCAACCCCCGGTCCCGTCCACAGTGCAGGCCTGTGCCGTCACACCGGATTTCCACTTCCCTCCTATCCCTGAATCTCAGGAGGACACCTCGGAGACCACTACTAAGTGGAAGCAGTTCATGGCAGACACCTCGATCCGCACTGACACACCTCGGCCACGGCCAAACAGCTCACACCCCCCAGAGCACTCTCAGTGGGATTTCTCAGTTATGCCATCTCCCTCCTTCCATCAGCTTAATCAGTTCCTTGAGAACTACAGCCTAACACACTCCTCATATTGCACCGACGACCCCGATGATGATTGGGCCCAGTTTGAGGTCTTTGATGACCACCATTTGGGCCCCACAGATCAGCATTGAGGTCTACGACCCTGCGGTTGCAGCGCCGTGGGGAGAGACCTCAGCTGCACCGACGGTGCCCCGCACTGTCACCACGGCACACCGGTGTTCCTCCCTCTGCTTGGGAAAGGCCGCCGTGCCTCCAACACGCACGGACACCTCCTTGTAGATTCAGGAGCCTCACATCTCCTCCTGAATAACAGGGAGCTCTTCACTGAGTTGTCCCCGTGCACCTCCAGCATGACCACAGCCTCGGATCAGCATTACAGGCCTCACAGTGTCGGCACAGCCTCCATTGATTTCCAGTACACCGACGGCACTTGGATCACACTCCCATTTCTCCAAGCCTTCTATGATCCAAATGCCCCAAACCTCCTCTCAGTCCGCCAGATGCTCAGACACGGGGCCCGCTCCCCTGACTTCATCGACCTCACATGGCACCACGGTGCTTCTCTCTTTGACCTCTATGCCACTGGCAGAGACTATGTTGTACACCCCAGCAGCTGGCGAGCCACCCCATCTGCCCACTCCATAGCACAGAGGAGACCCCTCCTGCAGCCTGCCCCTTCGGAGCTTGCAGAGAAGGGCACAGTCGACTGGATGGTTGCTAGGTCCGCCTACAGTAATCACTCACCAATAAGAAATAGTAGCAATAAGAAACCAGCCAGCGTTTGGGGGGGGTCACAACTTGACGAAATTTGCTGGCTAGCTTTAATTTCTTAAGAAATTGGCCAAAATAAGAAATCAAGGGGCTGGCTGGCTTGAATCATAGTGAAAACTAGTTAAGAAATTTTGGCTGGATTATTTGGTGGGTTTACTTGATTTAACAAGGATTTTGATGCTTATACACAATTTATCTCAATAAAAATATCATACAGACTGTTGAATTTTCCTTCTTCAGCTCTCCTATCTGCTCACGGCTTTTAGGATCCATACTAAAATTTTACTACTGTGGCCGTCGCTGAGTGTCAATTTCAAGATAGCTGGCTGCCTCCTCCTTAAGTAATCAGAATACGAAATTGGCTGGCTGAGCTACGAAATCGGGATTTCTTATTCTTAGCAATTTCATAGGTCGCTGGCGCTGGCGGGGGGGGTCACAACTTGACGAAATTCGCTGGCTGACCCCATATTTAGGACTTTCTTATTGGTGAGTGATTACTGTATCGAGAGTTTGCTCAGCACAGTCCATACGGCTATTGTGACACAGACCTCTACACAGACGGCATCCCCTACCCACGGGGTAACACACAGTGCCAGCACTACTACTCCCTCGAGGACCCTGCTGAGGATCATGTCTGGTGCGGGCGCTCTTTCTGGGCCAACCCGCCCTTCATCAACTCCATCATCCAAAGGATGTTGATTAAGGTGCTAGAGGACTTCTGGTTAGACCCTAATAACACCTCATACACGGTGTGTCTCCGGAAGTCACCACCATCTGCAGCCTGGTGGCCACTCACCTATCACTTTCAGGAGATAGCCACCATCCCAGCAGGCACACCCGGCTTCTTCTCCCGCCCTCGCGCTGGTACCTACTCCCCCCAGGACCTCACAGATGCAGGAGAGGAGGGCGGAGCTGACCGTGTCTTCATCCAGGGGGCTCCGTTCGACACCATCATCCTTTTCAAGGATACCACCACAGTCCCCAGGATTGACCCTCATCAGTACCTCCATGCCTGTCTGGGCCACTACTCACACCAGTCCATTGCTCACCTGTCACCTCTTCTCAAGAGGGCTTCAATTTGCAGTACCCAGACGACACCTCTCCATGAAGACACTCAGGACTATCCTGTCAGGCTGCGGGTGTGCTCATTGCAACACCTGGAATGCCAAACGCCCAGGACCCTTTAATGTATTTGACCGAGCCAACCGCAGACCATCTCCGGCTTTGCCAGCCAACCACCGGCATGTCAAATGGGAACAGTCCAAGCCATTCCAGCACATATTTGCTGACATTTGGGGCCCATGCAAACCCCCTGGCTATGACGAGTCTGTCTTCATCAGTGCCTTTAAGTGCCCCGTCACTAAAAAGGCCTTCGGTTTTGCCTCGCCTTCTAAGGGAGGCCAACACTTCCACCTCCAGTCTGTCCTTGATGACATTCAGTCCCACGGCTTCACACCAGAGACCATCACTTTCCACACAGACTGCGCCACAGAGTACGCATCGGAGGAGATGAAGACACTGCTCCGACAGTACCGCATGCGTCATGAGACCGGTCCGCCATACATGCACGAGTTCCAGGCTCAGATTGAGGTGCTCTGGAGAGACATGCAGAAGATCATGAACAGCACCATGCGCACATACAGTATGATGCCCCGCTGTACACATGGCCTCTTGTTGCACTCCATGCCATTAACACAGTCCTCAATGTTATGCCTAACAAGCACATTGGAATGGACACACCTCATCTCAGATACACCGGCCGTCACTTCGACTACACCGAGCTCCGGCCCTTCTGGTCCGAGTGCAATGTTTGGCAGGACCCCGCACAGCGCTCTAAGGCAGGAGCTAAAGCTGACACTTCGGCTAAGCTACAGCCTAAGAGCAAGCCCTACCGCTATGTCGGGAATCTCACACCAGGCAACTATCTATGCCTTGATACAGTGAAAGGAAAACTCAAGGCTCTCTCTAGGCCTGCGTTTGTCACTGACCCTGCTCTCATGGCTAAGACACTTGCCAACACGCACACCACTCTGGTTGATCTCGCCTCCACAGCTATCTTCACAAAGAAGCTGTACAACATCCGACGCCCCACAGCCCTCTCCTCCCCCGACATCCTCGAGCTTGCATGCAGCACCCACGAGTCAGAGACCTTTGCCTATGTCAAGGTCCAGTGTGCTAAACTCAGACATCCAGTCTGGGTAAAGCTCATACACTATCTCCAGCTGGCCAAGAGCCACTATGCCACTCTCATCAGCTTTCTCAAGCACAGACACAAACATGGGGCACCTAATGTCTTTTACCCGTGTTTTGCTATGTGCTCGGCTAAGCCAGCTGACCGACAGAAGTATCACCCTGCAGTCATCGTGTCTGTAGACCATAAGCCTCAGGTCCAGCACAGATACCAGGTGTACTTCGACTCTGCTGACTCACACTCCACCCAGTATGCAGACACCGATGCTGTCATCATCTCCCCAGACCAGAAGGCCATGCTCCTTGCCCTCAGAGACGCAGACTCAGACCCCGCAGACTTCCCGAGTGATGCCTTCATGGACGAGCCAGACCCTGCCACATACAGACAGGCTCGGCTCAGCCCTAATTGGAGACAGTGGCACAAAGCCATTCAGTCAGAGATTGACGGCATACTTCAGCCAGACAGGGCCGATCCAGTCACCGCCTTCCCCCCAGGCTCCACCGTCCTCCCCAGTAAGTTTGTCTTTAAGCTCAAGAAGCTGACAGACGGCTCCCTTGACAAGTTCAAGGCCAGATGCACCACCAGAGGAGACATGGACCGCACCTTCTATGAGGAGGCGGAGACTTTTGCCCCTACACCTCAGCTCACCACCTTCAGACTCCTACTAGCGCTCTGCCTGACACACAGACTCATGCCATACCACTATGATGTCTCTCAGGCTTTCCTCCAGGCTCTAATACCTGAGGATGAGCGGTACTATGTCAGGTTTCCGAAGGGGTACATCCATCCCCTAGGATATGTAGGTGCCTATATGAAGAAGGCACTCTGCGGACATCGGACCTCAGGCAGACTCTGGTCAGAGACCGCACACAGGTTCATGACAGACCGCTACCCTACACTCAACAGGTCCACATATGACGAGTGCTTGTACATCGGCTGGATTGACGGTCAGCTCTTCATAGTCCTCATCTACGTTGATGACTTCATTGTGGCTTGTGCCGATGAGCGGTCCAGAGCCCGGTTTCACACTGACATCATGTCCACATTCCAGGCCACCTACTCTGGTGTCCTCAACCAGTTCCTCCAGCTCAGGGTTGATGTCCAGACTGAGACACTTCCTACAGGAGAGTCATACCCGACCAGGATTGAGCTTTCACACGAGCGGCGCATCACAGATCTGTGTGCTAAGTTCAGCATAACCACGGATAAGCAGCCACCTCGATCACCGATGACAGAGGGTCTCTCCCTCCCCATTCCCTGTTACGGATCGAAAGATGACAGACGCCCGCAGTCGCGATGTTGGTACGTCGTCGTCGATGTCACACGCATAGTCGATCATCGATCTGTAACACTCCGATCTGTACGAGTACCACTGAAATGCGCGAAAGGATTATCATCCTCCGCGTAGCTCAGTTGGTTAGAGCGTCGCACTAGAGAAGCGAACGTCACGGGTTCAAATCCCGTCGTGGAGCATTTTCGCCCTATGACGATATATGATTTGACCCGGCTCGTACAACAGTGAAAATCCCCGCACCGATTTCAAACCCTAACATTGGTATCGAAGCGACGGTTCGGAAACCGCCTCAGATGTAACGGCATAAGGCACACGATGTGACCTACGCTAAGATCGCGTATGCTCGGGCACGGTGATGTGACCTGCGCTACGATCGCGTATGCATGGGCACGATGTGACCCGCGCTGATGACGTGGACACATTCCACACAACCCCCGGTACGAGCGGACAAGGTTGGCTGCCACGTCATCACATCTGAGGTCGGACCTCTGAAAAGTAACTCGACACGAATGTCGTGAGGTCACGACACTTTAAAGAGGAGAGATATGTTACGGATCGAAAGATGACAGACGCCCGCAGTCGCGATGTTGGTACGTCGTCGTCGATGTCACACGCATAGTCGATCATCGATCTGTAACACTCCGATCTGTACGAGTACCACTGAAATGCGCGAAAGGATTATCATCCTCCGCGTAGCTCAGTTGGTTAGAGCGTCGCACTAGAGAAGCGAACGTCACGGGTTCAAATCCCGTCGTGGAGCATTTTCGCCCTATGACGATATATGATTTGACCCGGCTCGTACAGTGAAAATCCCCGCACCGATTTCAAACCCTAACATTCCCCCACCTGATGCCATCGACAGGTCCATTGAGACACCCCTCAGATCCTTGATCTACTCTCTGCTCTGGTTAGCCAGGACAGTCAGACCAGACATATACTACCACGTCACGTATCTGGCTCAGTTCTGCCACCAGCCCACAGTTGAGGCCCTCACCGCTGCCAAGCGGATCCTTCACTATGCCTATTCCACCAGAGACTACACACTTGCTATGGCTATTGACTCTACAGCACCCCAGCTCACAGCGTTCTGTGACTCAGACCATGCAGGAGACACTGCCACACGGAACTCAGTTTCCGGCTACTGTCTCTACTTTCACGGTATGCTCATTGACTGGTGGTCAAAGAAGCAGAAGTCATGCACTGCCCTTCACTCTACAGAGGCAGAGTATGTTGCCATGTCAGAAGCCTGCACCTCCGCCCTGGCCATCTACAACACACTGACAGAGTTCTTTCCCTCAGCTGAGCCCATCACCATCAATGTAGATAACTCAGCAGTTCAGACTTTGGTCACTCAGCGGGCACTCTCTTCTAAGCTCAAACACATTGCGGTTCGGTACCACGCGGTTAGGAACTGGTGTCAGGGGCCCCTCAGGAAGTTTACCCCGGTCTGGATTCCGACCGATGACAATCAGGCTGACATTTTCACTAAAGCCCTTCCTACCACAAAACACGGGGTTCCCATTATCGACAAGTTCACCGCCCGCCTCTTGGATATTAAGGACCGGGGTGTTAAGCTGAAGGAGAAGCTACGAGCAGCTGAAGCACATAAACTACATGCCCAGCAGCAGCAACTACAACAACAACAACAACAGGACGAGATTGTCTTAGCATCACTGCAGCGGCAGAACTTGATAGGGTGACCCGAGGCGAGGGAAGGTGGGCCTCTGCGAGCATGTCTATTTCTAAAGACCCGGAGGCACCAGTAGGACCAGTTCTTGCCAATGCAAATGCCTGATCTATGCTTGCTCCGTCTTCGAGTATATTGATATATTGCTTGTCTTACATTACCATGCCACTGCCACACACATCCACAGAATGTGGTGGTGTCACGGGGGACTAGATATATAATATTGCCCCCTGTATGACATTCCTCGATGCATATGACAGATGACTGCATTATTCGGCTCGAGACCGCGAGTCACAGCGACAGAGACCGCGAGTCACAACGATAGTGACCGCGAGCCACGTGTTAGAGTACTCGAGCATTACCGTAGCCGTACTCGTACAGCTTTACACAGCGCACGTAGCATAAGCTACTTAGACTCTCTTACTCTCATATGTTATATCTTTTACAGACATATTATCACCGTTTCAGCCTCATATTTTTGCGTACAGCGATAGTATTAAAACACTGATATACAGAATATTATACCCTGTATGTGTTTCAAACTATCTATTACGAACCCTGAAATTTCGATCCCGCGGCACGTTGCCTCGTCACAAAATTTCATATTTCCGTTTGTAGCGTGTCACTACCGTGTGACACCTGTTCGTTAAGGTGTCACTACATACTCATACCTCGTTCTCGATGATACGATGTACTCGATACTCGATACTCGATACTCGATACTCGATACTCGATACTATATACTCGATACTCGATACTCGACGATACTCTATACTCGATACCGATACGCGATACTCGATATCGATACTGATACGCGATACGCGATACTCGATACGCGATACGATACTCGATACGCGATACTGATACTCGATACGCGATACTCGATAGCGATACTCGATACTGATACGCGATACTCGATACTCGATACTCGATACTCGATACTCGATACTCGATACGCGATACTCGATACTCGATACTCGATTCTCATATGATACTTGATACTGACGTGTGACACTTTCGACTTTCACGTTCGGACCTTCGCTTGGGCTTGGCAAACGAAAGTGACAGAGACTTTCACTTTCAGTTTCACTTTGCACCAGACCGGAGAGGACGCACCCGACCGACAGAAAGAGACGCACCGACAGAAAGTCCTCCGAAAATCCCTGTCCAGGGCGTGCTCTATTGTACCTCTACCTGCACACTAGAACACTAAACAGGACTCATTTATTTCGATAACGTTTTTCTGATATAATATCGGCATTTTCAAAGAATTCATTGAGATTCCGATCGTCGATATCTGGCGCTGAGAAAGTTTCCAGCTTTCGCGAAACTTTTAGTACGAAAACTGTCTCTGGGTTCAGCCGAAGATGTTTCTTAAGACCTGCTCTTTACTTTTCCGTATTCTCTTAGTATGCCCCCTTGCGCTGGGAAAACAGGTATATGCCCGAGTTATGTGAGGAATATATTTTTAGGCACAGCTTTGAGGTCATATTTTTGGGTACTTGGATGTTCTACGTCCTCACCGGATAACTTTTGGCAGGATATCTTCCTTGAAAGCTCGAACGGTTCATACTTACGAGATCCTGTGGATACCACCAACAGTCAGGTGGCCTCTCGATTCGCTACTTGCTTTACCTCTTGTGCTTTTCGTTATTTCAGTCCGCTCACAGCACCATCTAAAATGGGCTTCTTTTCGCTCTTCGACAGTGGAACCCTGCAGCTTCCTTCGCAGCTGTTGCCGCTCTTCTTGGTGTCGCACCTCCGAGTTTTACGGATCGTGAAACCTCTGATCAGGTCTGCCCTCACAGTTCTGTCAAGCATGCCGTGCCGACCAAAGCGCAGCCGGAAAGCACGATCACAGAAGGCCTGATTGACTTAATATTGGGATCTGTTTTCAGGTGGAAAAACTCCTTGTACCTAATCCCTTTTCACGCCCAAAGATAGTATTTACTCTTGAAGTCGAAGGGGCAAATGAAGGTGGCTTCACTTCTCCTACCTCTGCAACATTCTTGCGTTTTCCCTCCCCGTACTCACGAACTGCGTGTACTTGCGTACAGGCGATTTTAAGGCGCCCTCTGCAGCTTCTGAAATCGCTAACGGACTTCGTTACCATGCGAAGCAAACCCCTGGTACGCAGTGTTAAGGGAAATTTCGGGAGTGTTAGGGTTTCACTCAGTTCGCTGACCTTTCTGGCAGTTCCGCGTGCACGGGTTGATGGCTGTATTGTGCACACCGTTCTCACAGATGCGTCTTCCGGGGATATGGACAAAATAGCTTCACTTTTCTCATCGAGCGCTGGCAGTAACGAGCGTACCCATGAGCATCTCGCTATGGACTGTGCACACGACAAGAGCCTTGAGGCGTACCTGCACGGCGTGGCTGGTAAGAAACTTGCGTGGATAGAACATACTTTTCAAAAATACAAGTGTTCCTGATTGTAAATAGGGGGAGGTAGCGATGATCGCCACCAACTGATTTGGTGGTACCGTTGACCGAGCGGTTATCGCCATTTTGTCAACATTGAACTACTGTTTATGACGTTGCAATAACCCTCGTAAACAGCGTTGCTGTATCGCTCGGCAAGTCCCCTCCAAACAGGCCTCTGCCGTTTCTCACTGCAGAACTGGCTTTTTCTCGCAACACTCTAGCGCTTACAGCGAATGTGCTTTACAGAGCTCAAGAAAGGAAGCTATATCCCAGCAGCTGAGCCTATGCAAGGGGAGCTTGCTCTCGGTGGAGACGGCTCAACAAAGACCTTGAACTTGAATCGAACTGCCTCCGAGCGACAAGTGGGGTTCGAGGCAGCGTGTCTCGCTAAGAAAGCTGAATCTCTTTGGCCCTCAGGTAATACCCGAGCTTCCTGACATTTCCTTTCGTACTCATATCGGTCTGCAGCGTACTTTAGCTGCGCGGATTGCCTTGCAGCAGAGAGCCCCCGCTTCATTACCGGAAAGCTGAGCGGCCTAGCAGCTGTGCAAGAGGAACACGGGCCTCAGAGCGAGGAGGTCACCGCCGCTTCTCAGCTGATGGTGGCCGCTCTTCAGCAGGTCAGCCCCTTTCTGGAGAGGTTGGGGCAGTGCAAGCGAGAACTCTTGCAGGAATGCCCCATCCAGTCTCCCCCCCACCGCAAGCAACACACCGTGTAGTCAAAGCTCCTTTTGAAAGCCTGCTTGAAATCTACCCGAGGGACCTGGGATCTGACCGTATTTGCAGTGTTTTTCCACGTCAGCGTCCTGCATTGCGCAGCCCCAGGGTTATTTCCTGAGATTGCGGACCCAGGCGAAAACTCGTAGCTGCAGCTCCGTCGCCAAGGACCTCCTGGTACTTATGTCCTCTGGAACTGAGACCGTCGTCGGTTCTGCTCTGTCACCTGCTCTCCGTGCATGTATGAAGCTACGTGCGACTTAGACAGAGGCGATAGCTGTGGGCCGCATAAAAACTATGTTGGTAGTACACGGTCGCCCAAGCGATCAGTAGCGGTTCTAGTTTTCAGGACTGCGCTGATCTTCCGGAAGTCACCAGCGTTCAGCACACAAATGCCAAAGCACCCCTGCTCTGGTGCTCAAATTGCTTGCCTTTAGGTGGCTTAGAAGCGCTGGTATACACAGAGCTGTACAGAAAGCGTTTTGCTTCTTCTTGTCGCAAGTCATCACGAAAGGTGACGCTGGTTTGCGTGAACTCACGAGTGAACGACTGAATCGCTTCGCTGCGACATTTCGTCTTCACCATGGCGCCCCGCTTGGCTGCTTCGAGATCGCCGCAACTGCTAATAGACACAGCGCACTTCCAGTTGTCCGTTGGGATTAAAGCGAAGGAGCCTGGTGCTCTCGTCAACAAGCAGGTTTTCGGCAATGCAGCGTCAGCAAACGACGGGGATATGGTATCCCAACTCTCTCTTTTGGGCAAGAGCACCGATCGTCACACTTCGGTTGGTGGCCAAGAAGGCGCTCGACGTAAGATCCTTCAGAGCGAGGAGAACAGCAGGGACGCAAAAATCTGGATGAGCACCTTCATGGCGATTTCCGTGGGATTCTTTCTTACAGTCCTTCTTCTAATCAGCATCTGCTGCATGTTTGATATGGATGTCAAAGAAGATACACTTCTTTACGGAAACTCTAAGAAAGACTCCTAGAGAGAAACTCGGGCAACACCATTAGTGAGGACTGCTATGTGAGGTCAAGTTTTTGCCCCAGCCTTGACTTCATTGTCCTGCTTCTTTGACAAGGGTCGCACTGTTTCTAATCAGATGACTGCACTCTGGGGGACTGCATCGTAGTGTTGTGTAACTGCAGCCTGCGAGGGGAGGCTACGCTATGTTTCGTAGTTGAGTGGATTGGAAAGGGGAGCGAAGTCAGAAGACCGTGAGCTTTCAAGCTTGCCAGATCATTTTAAGGTTTTTCAGTGCGTTCTGACTCATATTGTTCCTGGTTTAGATTGGCACACACTCATATTGTCTTCACAGAAGATAAGGTATTGGTAATTTCGGACCAAACTATAATAAGTCAATTACTGTGCGAACAAAATGCTTGGTGAACACATGTGTAGATGGTTATTGTAAAAGAACCTTGTGTACTCACTAGTGCTTCACATCGTTTTGGAAAGGGAGCTGCATGCCTTAGGGTTGGTTGAGGATAAATTTGAGGAACAGACTTGGAGCTGGTATTCCTGGCAGGGGTGTGTAATGTACTCAGCAGTGATCCAAGTCAGTGGACTAGATTTTTGTGTGTGCTGCTGTTTTTATACTGCGATTGTAGTTAGGTGCCAGGGCCTCACCTTGCTTATTAAGGTTGACACAAAGGTTGCTGTCGTTGGTGGGCCGTCCTTGCCCTCATGCCATCTGGCAGTTGTAACATGTGATGCTTGATTAGACTTTAATTCGGTTCGCGGTGTTATGGTGTGGTTGCACCTTTACGTGCTCATACTGCCGCCCCTTAATGTGTTTGCAAACTATTTATAGAGGATACTGGCTCGTGTGTGGGACGGAATGCGTGCTTACGAAATTTTCCTCTGCGAAGCACACCTGCTTTTTTGCTGCTGCTATCAAGATACTTCGGGCAACGTCGATTGGATCAGAAACGCTATTTTTTCAGTGTTAGGTATTTCCGTAGCGTTATTTGAATCAGCTACGGTAGTACCGGTATGAGCAAATGTTGCGGTGCGCAAGGCCGATAAGGTGTGTGATCGAGTCACACTCTCCGATACAGATTATCCGATAGTCACACTTCAATGGCAGACTAATTGATTGCTTTACTGATTATTTGTATATCCGAGTTACTGAGCCAAGTGGTGGCTGTAACTGTAACTATTTCAAATCTGACTAAGGGAGCTTGTTCAGCTCTCTATATAGTAACTGTTTCAATTCGAACTCCCTCAAAATTCCCTCGTGGATTCGATTGACACACGACAGTCACTTCATTTCGGTTCCTCATCAGTTCAAACTACCCTTAGACTGCAACTGCCAATCAGTTGGGATCTGTCATCATTGATCGGTTGTATCAGTGACTGCGCGACTGCTGGCTCTCATTCACTGATATTCAAACTGGATACATACAGCCCTGCGTATGTGGCAGTGATTTTGATTCCCCAAGATTCCGGGCCCGTCCCACGCGGGCCCGGACCTGCTGTGGGTGCAGGTGTCACACGGGTGTCATACTGTCATCCTGGGCTCTGACGTCAGCAGACCGTGTCATTACTCATGTCATAATCATGCTTTGTCCTCACTTCTGTCACTCGTCATGCGAACTGGCTTATTGTGAGTTGTGACCCGTCACACGTACAGACTCGCGATTGCACCCTATAGTGCAGTGTCTATATATGTTCATTTGCCCATAACAATTAAGGGACATACGGTACCCAAAATTCGGGGATATTTTTTCAAGAATGTTTTGTGATTAATAAGATATCGGCAACGGTGCATTTAGTTTGATGTAACTTACATTTGTGCGAAAACGAAATATGCAAAACACAATTTATGCGGGCCGAATCCCCGTTTTCGGAATGAATCTTTAATAACATAATGTGTTTTCGTACTCTTATATTACGATAAGCGATGCCAGTGCAACATATTATATACGTGTAAGCATAGATATTGGTAACTTATTTCAGTGATCTTTGGTACGAATTTCAGATACGGTCGAGGACCTATTGTATTTTGCGCCATTATATACTGAAACCTGGTGCGCCTCGTCATCGCAATTTCACGTTGTGTACATTATCGTACGCATACATTAATCTCAGTGCCATACAACTTCGCATCCATAAATCGTCATTGCAGCCTTGCATGCCCCGCCCGCGCCGGGTAAAGCGTCGCGTATGTGTGCCGGTGGTATCGCCCGGTGTACATGTAAGTCGCGGTCCGTGTAATATCGGATGCCTCTGTTGCTTGGTGCATGCCAGTCGCTTCGTAGTAAGCCAGAGCGTAATTGAATAAGCGATGACTTTCGTGTTGCATGCAACAGGTGTATAAAGGGATACCCAAATTTTGGGGAAACAAAAAAAAATGTCCGCGTCACGCGAGGACCATGATTTGATGCGACATCGATCGGGATCCTGTCGCGAGCTCATCGGGATAGCAAGCCTATTTTTTGCACTCGATGTTTTTGCATGCCATCCATGCATCCAACTCTATGCATACAACCACAAGGAAATCATCGACTGCCCACCTGGATATTCAAAGCGCAAAATGCCGTGAACATCTCCACGCAAAAATGTAAGACATCGTCCTGACTGAGACACCCTTTGCTTTTTCTACTTGGTATGTACACCAAACCTTTTACTTTCTCTTCTAATCATCATGTTCAGACGTCCCGAAGCTATGCATGTTGTATTAAAGCAACAGCGAATATCCAACAAAATGCATGCTTCACACACACACACACACACACATATATCGATACCGTACTACGATGTATATAATTGTACCATATATGGGTGCTTTAAACTTCGACGAGGGGGTGCAGCGCAGCTTGCGGCAGATTCTGGGAAGCCTGTTGCCGTTGAACGAGGAGTCGGTGGCCATAAATCAAGTTCTCACGGCCTGGGGGGGCTTGGGTCTCTCATCCACCCAAAGGCTGTCATTGGCAGGGTGGGTAGGTTCTTGGGCGCACGTGTGGGTTCGTATGAGGCTTATTGGGGTGCCAGCCTTGGAGGCGCTTGCTTGCTGGCTCCCTAGTCTTTGCAGTCACGCGGAAGGTTTGGCGGCGGGGATGTTGGAACAAATAAAGCCTCCATTCTTCACTACAGGCGCTTGGCACTTCGCACAACCGAGTGGTTGAGGCCCGGAGAGATGATCACCCCTTCCCGTCAGTGAGTTGGCCCGAGTTGGATTCAGAGCTTGGGTGGGGTCTCTGTGTGCAGCCCAAAATTAAGTTACAGAAGGACCTTTCTGCGGTCTTGAACGGATCCGACTGTCTTGATTTATTTGACCAAGCAGCGCCTGCCTCTCGAGCTCGGTTGCTTTCACTTTCTTGACGTGACGCCACTACTCACTTGGCAGCCATCCCCGTGTCGGATTCTTTTCGGCTTCCACCCACTCAGGCAGTTGGTGCCTTGACTTTACATTTGGGTGCCCTGATGCCTATTCTAGCTGGTGTGCATACATGTGTATGTGGTGCTTCTATTGACCCCTTTGGCTACCACTACCTTGATGTCTGTAACCGGCATGGATGGGCTATCACGGCACATCATGCCGTTCGTGATGTGTTGGCATCTATGCTGAAGCAAGTCTTTGATCCAGCCTTTGTTATCGTGGAGGATCGCAATCATCATGGGTATATTCGCCTGATTGGAAGCCCGACATCACAGTGCTCAACCACGATGGACGAGGCAGCCATATCGTGATTGACGTCAGCCTTGCATTCCCTTGTTGTGCCTCTTATGTGGACTCGTGGGCTGCTCGGGAGCCGCTGCGGGCTGCGGCGGTACATGAGCGAGCCAAGAGGGCACTGTACGGGCCAATCTGGCATCACACTCTTGTGCCTTTTGCGATGGAGTCTTTTGGAGGTTTGGGGGAATCGGTGCGTAAGTTCTTCGACAGTTGTGTACAGCGCAGGCAATGGCGATTGTTTCAGGAGGAGGATGATGCAACATGGAGCATGCGGATCTTTTCGACCTATTGGTTGCAGCGGATGGTGGTTGCCTTGCACGGCTCGCAGGGCTACGGAATTGCTTGCAGGGCTAGTCATGATTATCAGCATGGGTGAACACTAGGAATTTGATGCACGGTGTTGATTTGCGTGGTAGTTTTGGCATTTGGATGATCTTGTTTGTTTGCTGTGCGGTAAACATTTCAATTGTGAGATGCGAACCTTACAACAAAGTTAATGGTACCTCTTTATATGGGCGCTGTGCTATGAGGCACAGTATCATGACAATTTTCTGGAGTGATGTTCGAGCGCAAAATTATGCTCCGGACTGTTGTCCCCAATCACATAACACAAATCGAGACCAGTTCCCTAACATCCCTAAGCTCCCTAGTCCAGTATGCCAAGCAGTCCAGCAGCTAACCATCAGCATAGCTAGTCAGATGAATTATGAATGTTTCACTATATAAATATATACAGCTTATGCTACCAACACAAAGCCGACTATAATTTCGGTATTTCGACAAAGCAAATTCGATATCATTTCAAATTACACACTCGTGTCCCAATATAACCCATGCTCGTGTGGGCAGATGTTTTGCCCTCTTTAATATCCTGCAGACTCTACCAGCGCGGCATATGAGGCGTTCTCATCAACTGGTTCGACTGCTGCTTTCTTGGACATCTGTGTTATCAGTGGTTGCCAACCCCGATATGCGCCAATTCAAAACGACTTTGCCTTTCAACAAAGCTGATTGAAACGCATGCAATATATAATGGTGGCAGAAAGCCAACAAAGCAAGTGGTATGAGGCACAACCGATGTTCCCTACACCATTCGCTATAGGAGGAATCGGCATGCAGGGGCACGACCATGGCATAACATGACAAACCGCAGACAGCAGGACTTCACTGGAGTCATGAACAGAGTTTAACCGGCGCCACACAGGCTTCAAGAAGTCCTGATATCCATGTTGGAGATCCAATCAAAATTGCGATGTCAGGATCTTTTCCAGGACTTCATGAAGCCAATATTGTGCCGTTCTGTCAATTCACGCTCAAACGGGCATCCATATCTGAGGCTTAGAGTGCCCTTTACCAATTGTGGCAAATACGGCATACTGTGCAACTCTATGTGCCACGTCCATGCCGCATATCTCAGCTCGGATTCGCCGCATTCCCTGGCCGCATCGCTATTGGCTGCATCGCTATTGCAGGCACGGGCGCATTACCTGCATGCTGGTAGCTGCAGCGGGTGGTGTTAACCCGAGTGGGGCATACAGCTTGTTGCGGTTCACCTTCACCTGCACGGCAGCAGCGCCGAGAACCGCCGCTCAACCCGCTGCCGATTGGATGGCGTCCTGCATGCTGAAAATGTGGGGCAACAAGCTCGTGCAGCTCGAGGCACATTCAAACCGGTCCAGAAAGCTTCCCCTCAACAGCATAATCCTTGCACAATTCTTCAAAAGCGCCGGGCGCTGCGCCCCAGGCCGAGCTGAGCGCAAGCCAGGCCACCGCAATGCGCTCTAACTCCGTTACCTCGGGCACAGGGGCGTCCCATGGCGTCTCCCCCAGAAGGTCCACCACCTCTTCCAGCTTCTCTGCCCTTGCTTCATCCTCTTCGTCATCCTGCAGGAGGCAAGCGGGCAGGCCCGGAGCAGTCATTTGTCATCCTGCAGGAGGCAAGCGGGCAGGCCCGGAGCAGTCATTCGTCATCCTGCAGGAGGCAAGCGGGCAGGCCCGGAGCAGTCATTCGTCATCCTGCAGGAGGCAAGCGGGCAGGCCCGGAGCAGTCATTCGTCATCCTGCAGGAGGCAAGCGGGCAGGCCCGGAGCAGTCATTCGTCATCCTGCAGGAGGCAAGCGGGCAGGCCCGGAGCAGTCATTCGTCATCCTGCAGGAGGCAAGCGGGCAGGCGGTGGAGACGCACAGGGCAAACAGCTACACTCAGGGTCAAAACGTTGCTGGGCCGGAGGGAAGCCGCAGGGGGGACGCCGTTAATGCAGGAGCGCGCCTGGGCAGTCAGAAGTCGAACATACAGCTGCTCGGCGGCATACTTGCGCACCTGAGGAGGAGGCGAAGGGCGCCTCAATGGGGGGCAGCGCGTATACCCGTCGCTTACCAAGGGGCCTCAGATTAACAGAAACCCTCATTCCTGGGGTGGCATGTGTGTTAAGGGGTCGAGGAAAAAATGTAGTCATCATCGCGCAATCGGCTGTACATGCCCCCCCCCTTAGAGCATCTAATCGCGGAGGAGGCCCAGAGGGGGTCAGTCGAGCTTGCGCGGTCACGGAGGAGACCGCAGGGGGCGGGTTGGTGATAGAGCAGCAGAGCTCAAGAGACTGTGCGCCGTGCGTGGCATTTACCTTCGGGTAGCGATTTACCATGAGTGCGAGGATGGACTGCAAGGCCTGCGAAGGCACCTCTCCCTGCCCGGAGCCCACGAAGTGACACACCACGGCCACGCCCTCCAGCAGCTTGGCGATGTCACGGCACTGCCGCAGCTCTCCGCGCACGAGCTCCAGTAGCTGCGTCCATACCCGCCCTTCGCACGCATGAGCAGACAGGCGCCGCCAAATGGTTTCACACGGCACTGCAGGGGCTACACGCTTGTGTGACGGCTGCGAGGTAGTATCACTCTAAGTTAGGGGCAGTCGCGCATGCGTCTTCTAAAGTGGCTGCTTCCGCCTCCGCCACATCGGCGCGGATGCGAGTGGTGATCTGCCAGTTCAAGACTCACAGCTGCAAGGGCTCTGAGGACACCGAGCGCGTGAAATATGCCGCGAGGGCTCTGAGGACACCGAGCACGTGAAATATGCCGCAAGGGCTCTGAGGACACCGAGCACGTGAAATATGCCGCAAGGGCTCTGAGGACACCGAGCGTGAAATATGCGCAAGGGCTCTGAGGACACCGAGCGCGTGAAATATGCCACGCAAGGGCTCTGAGGACACCGAGCGCGTGAAATATGCTGCGAAGGCTCTGAGGACACCGAGCGCGTGAAATATGCTGCGAGGGCTCTGAGGACACCGAGCGCGTGAAATATGCCGCGCGAGCCTCGCGTGTACCCGGCTAGCCAATCCCATGCCTCAGTGGTGCTGAAGGCCCTAGCATCCACACGATTCATGTAGATCAACGTCCCGGTTTCATTTGCACCTGTATGGTCGAGGTGAAAGCAGCTGCTTGAGAAGACGCAACCACATGTGTGACTGACCCTGAGCTTGATGACCCCATCTCACGGCCGGGCTCGGAGGGCTCAGCAAGACCGGGTGGAGCTGACAGGAAGACAGGCGCTCCAGAGCGGAGGCGGCAGCTGTTGAGTTCCATGAAGTTCGCGGGGCACAGAAGCCGCGCCACGTGGAGCTGTCCGCCGCACAAGCCGGTTATCAGGAATGCTGCAGGAGGCATCCCGTTTGAGGCGGAGGCGCACCTCGCTGAAGAAGCCGGTGTACGGGTCGCGCTCAGTGCAGAGGACCCCGCTCTGGAAGAGCTGATCTATAGTCCGCAGCAGAGGCAGCACCACGCGGTCGTTCTGCATCCCCTCGAAACCCCGCCAGCTTCTCACCGCTTTGTCCAGCGTTGCACGGAGCGGCAAAAGGTTGGGAGGCCAGCGGCCCGCGGAGCGAGCCGAGGGCAGCGTGCAAAGCGAATGCAGACACACCCGCCGGCCAGGTTAGGGAGCGCACCTTCGCATTGGCTTCCAGCGTGGCGAGCAGTGGCCGGAGCATCCCGACCAGAATTTCAGGGCCCTCCGGCTCCGCGCGAAGTAGCGGGAAGAGTGCGGAGGAGGCGGCCCGGCCGAGCACGCTGTCTATGCCCCCTATGCTGATTACCAGCCCCTGCACGAGCGCGGTGCGGCACTCTTGACAGCGCAGAAGCAGCGCAAAGCGGCTGAAAGTCTCGCCTGGCACCCCCAATGGACCCTCCGCTGGGATTGCCTCCTCCTGCATTGTACCCACCCTCCCGCCCCGTCAATTCCTCAATCTCTATCCCCCGACTCAAGTACCTGAGGGCCGCAGCACAAGACTGGCAGTATATCGGCAGGCGAGTCTTAGAGCAAGCGCATGCGTCAGCGCGGCAGGGTCGAAATGTGCTGCAACTTTCTGCACCCGGCAGTGGCTCTCATCTTAGGTCCCAGGGATTGAAATCGCGGGGTGGGCATTGGCGAATTTCAAGCAGCTCTTTGCACTCTTTGGGCGAGGGACTCCCGAGGAGCAATGCCATGCTGCACATTGGCCCTGAGAGCTCCGCCGGCCAAACGCCAGGCGTTCGTTGACCCGAACCAATGCTGCGGCATACCAGTCAGCTGGTGCGGCTGGAAAAATACTCCGCGAGGAAGGAGGCTGCCACGGGGAAGGAGGTGGAGAGCGGTGCGTGCTCGGGGCATGCCCGAGGAGGCGCTCCAATCAGGGATCCCCCAGGAGCGCAGGTGCTCTGCGTGGGGAGCATGCGGGGTGGGGATGTGGGCAGGGGGGTACCAAGAGGGAGCGCAGGTGTTCTGCGTGGGGAGCATGCGGGGTGGGGATGTGGGCAGGGGGGTACCAAGAGGGTGCGCCCCGGGAAGTCCTCGGTGCACAGACGCTGCGGAGAGTGCAGTAAGCGGCTCAGGGTGCTACCCGCCACGTCACGAACACGGTCAATTTTCTCCACGGCTTGCTTCACCAAGACTGCTACCACTGACTGCGCGAGGCCGGCGCCGAGGGTGCCCGGAGACGATGCGCCGTCACCGTCCGATGGCGCGCTCGATCTGCCGTCCTCTGCGAGCAGGTAGGCGCACTGCTCCAGGCCCCGCATGGCGGCCTCGCGCACCCAGGACCCCACGTCCCCTGCTCACCATTCGCTCCCCATCTCCGCCCCTCCCCTCTGAGTGCCTCTGCCGCATGACCCTGGAGGGCTTGCTTGTAGGCGGAGGCGCATTGCCGGGGGGCGGAGCAGCCGCTGGGGATCCACGTGGAGGGCACCAGTACATCGTCGAGGAGGACTTGGCGAGGCAGGCGGACGCTCACGTGGCATCCCCGGCTCGAGAAGAGGAGCATGCGGCGAGTTGCTTGGACAAACTGGGACTGGAGGTTTGAGGACTTGGGCCAGTTCACTCAGTAGCTGGGCCCGTCTGAGTTGGAGCGGTTTGCCTCCAAAAACAGCCGGCATCTCGAGGCCTGCTGCACGGCCGATGGCAGCCGGCATGTCGAGGCCTGCTGCACAGCCGATGGCAGCCGGCATCTCGAGGCCTGCTGCACGGCTGATGACAGCCGGCATCTCGAGGCCTGCTGCACGGCTGATGACAGCCGGCATCTCGAGGCCTGCTGCACGGCTGATGGCAGCCGGCATCTCGAGGCCTGCTGCACAGCCGATGGCAGCCGGCATCTCGAGGCCTGCCGCACGGCCAATGACAGTTGGCATCTCGTGGCCTGCTGCACGGCTGATGGCAGCCGGCATCTCGAGGCCTGCTGCACAGCCGATGGCAGCCGGCATCTCGAGGCCTGCTGCACAGCCGATGGCAGCCGGCATCTCGAAGCCTGCTGCACGGCCGATGACAGCCGGCATCTCGAGGCCTGCTGCACGGCTGATGACAGCCGGCATCTCGAGGCCTGCTGCACGGCCGATGGCAGCCGGCATGTCGAGGCCTGCTGCACGGCTGATGACAGCCGGCACCTCGAGGCCTGCTGCACGGCCGACGACAACCGGCATCTCGAGGCCTGCTGCACGGCTGATGACAGCCGGCACCTCGAGGCCTGCTGCACGGCCGATGGCAGCCGGCATCTCGAGGCCTGCTGCACGGCCGGTGACAGCCGGCATCTCGAGGCCTGCTGCACGGCCGAGCTCCGCTTCTGAGAAGGACTGGCCTGGGCATGCGTGCTATGACAACCCTCCTTTTGAGCATGACGTCATCCTGAAACGCCTGCAGAAGGCGATCAAGGTTTGCGGATGCGCACCTGTTCCATGCTCCGGCTCGGAAGAGTTGTGATGCCGAGCAGCCTCAGCCGCGAGGCGAAGGCGGATCGTGCGTGCGCCCTGCTACGTGGCCGGTGGTGGCTTTGAACAAGGACGCGCACACGGCACAACAAGTCATACAGATTTGGGGAGGTTCCTCCCCAAATCTAGGTTTCTTGAATGACAACCAGGAAAGACGCAGGTCGGGAATGTAAGAGGCATAGTCGAAGATGTCAAGACAGAAGAAGGTCAGTATGAATGTCTTTCTCGATCGACAACCAGGAAAGACGCCAGTCAGGAATCTAAGACGTATAGAGGTGACGTCCAAGCCCTGAGGCTGGTGCTCACGAATCTGAAGGTTGCGGATGCGGCGAATGAAGCCAAAGACTTAGAACACGCAGCACTTGATGAGCTTGTTCAAGCTGTAGCTGCTCAGGGCTTGGACGTCACCTCTATACGTCTTAGATTCCTGACTGGCGTCTTTCCTGGTTGTCGATCGAGACAGACATTCATACTGACCTTCTTCTGTCTTGACATCTTCGACTATACCTCTTACATTCCCGACCTGCGTCTTTCCTGGTTGTCATTTGGGAAACCTAGATTTGGGGAAGGGATATTTTCTCTTTGATCCAGTGGCCGAGAAGGTGAAAGCAAGAATGGCGGTGTTTGGTGAACGGCTTGATGAGGTGGGCAAGGTGGTGCTGACGTGGGATCCGTCTTCGGTGGCTCCGCGCAAGTCCACCTTCACGACGACATTGCCGTGGACTCGGAGTATCAGGCGCGCCCTGAGGTGCCTGGCGAGGCTGCGGTGGTACGGGGATGATGCGGATGTCCCAGATGGGAGTGATGCGATCTTGGCTGAGGAGAAGCTGCAGTGGGCAGAGTGTTTGCTTTGGACAAGCGGGGGCTCCTCGAGGGCCCCCCTGGGAACCACCCAAGGGCGGCTTCGTGTGCTGGGCTTGCCATAGGTCGCAACGTCTGCTACCGCCTGGGCGTGAAGGTGCAGGTGGGCACAGGCCTCGGGAGCCTGGAGGCAGCCGCTGTGTGTGCCAGGGCTGCGCAAGCTCCTCAGTTTCCTTCGGGGGTGTGTGCGCTTTTGCTGGCCAACCACGCGGTACTAGGCTTGCCGGCTACAGGTGCACTCCCCTTCTGAGCGGGGGGGTGTGCGCCTGCTGTGGCGCGGGGGTGACGCCCGGCCCTCAGGAAGGGCCCTTGCGGATGGGGGTCACTACGCCTCGCGCTGATTGAGCGGCTCTGAAGGCTCCGGATGGCGCGGAGTGGATCGAGGTCATCCATCGGAGGTTGGAGTCTCTGGTACGCGTGGAGGGGGTACTGGAGAGGCTCGAGCCTAGGGGTCTCCCAGTGGGTGTGCACCCCCCCCGGAGATGTCTCTGGTTCTCAAGACGAAGGTGATTAAGCTCGTGGAGCTAGACAAACGCAAGGCCCGTATATATGTGAGGGGGTACAAGCAGGTATACGGTGTGGACTATGTTGACACCTTCGCCCCCTGCGCCCAACTGTCTCCAGGGCTCCGTGGCAATCAAGGGGCTGCGTATTTGGCCTCGGACTATGTGAATAATAGGTCGAAGCAAATTGCGGTCAGAATGTGTATACCCGGCAGATGGTCAAGAGTGGTAGGCACTGTTGACCCTCTCTACGTGAGCCCCAATGAGAACGCCGCTGCCATCTTCACAAAGCCCGAGCCTTCGCCACGCTTCACATTCCACAGGAGGCGCCTCGGAGGCGCGGATTTGAGCAGGGCTGAGCAATCGACCGAGGTGCACGAGACAAACTGAGGGCACCACCCCGAGAACGGGTCACTGGAGCTGGAGCAAAGGCACCGGCCCAAAAGCTGGAGCTGGAGCAAAGGCACCGCCCCAAAAGCTGGAGCAAAGGCACCGCCCCAAAAGCTGGAGCTGGAGCAAAGGCACCGGCCCAAGAACTGGAGTAGACAGTCACCCTCTAGAAGCGGTGTTGGAATCTGCACTCTGTGCCGTTCACTTTGGTGTGAGGACTGACTGCCTAGGGGCACTACAGCCCACAGGAACTCTGAAGAAGCCTTGGATCGCCCGAAACCTCAGGGCCGATCGACAGTATTCAGGAGGGAGGAACTGCTGTGATCAGATCAGGGCCGTAGCATCACATCTGTGAGGAGCGATGGTGAGCATCCGATCGGAATGATAGATGAAGAGAAGATAGCACCGATTCTAGGGACCAAGGTTTGGGAACATCAGAACATGAATAGAACTGAAAGTGAGACAATCCACATGCGTTTACGTCGACGTGATTGGCCGCCTCGTGACTTGTCGACGGGCGAACTGGTTCTTAAATTTGTGTAATTCACAGTGCGAACATATTGTGCAACGCTATCTGCTGGATCACACAGATCAGGCTACCTGCTCCGAGCAGCGATCCTCTGCTGCTCGGAGGCACTAGGGTGGCTCGAGCCGTGCGCGAGACTGGCAGCTTCGCCGTTCTCGAGACGCTCACACGGCCCCTCTCGTCCCGCAACAATCGGACTGGTCCAGTCCACTCCTGCCCACTCCTGCCGTGTCCCCTATCCTCGTAACACCTCGCGTTTGGAGCTGCCCAATCGAATTGGGCGGATTATTCTGACCACTGGTCTGATCTCATTAGAGAGCCTGTCCTGTCTCATCCTGCTATACTCCTCCTGTTCTGTGCTGGAGTCTTCGTCTCCATCTGCAGCATTATTTTGTTCAAGCGGTGGCCACGACTTCTGTTTTGGCCGCGTTTTGCAATGGATGTCTCCTATATTCTGGCTTGAGCTCTTGAAGCCCTGAGCCCTGAGCTGGAGCATGCGGGCTTTGCACTGGAAAGTGTGACACACGGGGAAGCCCCGCAGAGGGAGGATGTTCAAAAGGTACATCCGCTCTCTGGCTCGCCTGGCAGACGGGTGTCCCGCGGAGCCCCCTCAGCTCTCTAGCTCGCCTGGCAGACGGGTGTCCCGCGGAGCCCCCTCAGCTCTCTGGCTCGCCTGGCAGACGGGTGTCCCGCGCAGCCCCTCAGCTCTCTAGCTCGCCTGGCAGACGGGTGTCCCGCGGAGCCCCCTCAGCTCAGGGAGCGGTGACATGGGCCCTCGGATTCCACGGCTCACCTCGGTTATCCGTGGCGTAGTCGGCAGCCGCTGTCAGCAGCCTCTGCATGACGACCTCGCGGACCACACTCATCGGCATGGCCTCCACCTGTGCGCTCGTCCCCTGCATTGACCACGACCAACCTCTCAGCTTCCAGCTCGCCTTCCTCCTCGGCTATAGGCCGACCTGCAGCTGGCATGCGGCTAGTGGAGCAGAATATACTCGGACCTGAGTCTCACTCAAAATTGATTTTTTCAAAAGATTGCACTCTTAAGATTTGCTTCGACCGACTCAAATAGCATTGCCAGAGGCGTATGGCGCCGTACTGCATGGCCGCCGCCAGGGAATACTGACAATAGACGGCACGGCCGGGAAATGGCGAGCGTGGGTGACGAGCAGCCGGCAGAGTGACGGCGAGTGCGCTTGCATGTCGATGAATACGGGCGGAGATGGGTTGATGGGCTCACCTCAGGCTCAGCCGAAGCCGCATCTGAGGTTGGGGGCATTGGCCTCCGGCAGGTTGCAACTTGGCAGAGGCGCACAAGGGAATTCACGGCGTTCACGCGGGTCTCGGCATCGCAGCGATCGGGGTCAGAGGTATCCAGCACGGTGGCCTCGCCAAGCACCGCTACCACCTGAAATCCACTCAGCTCCCCCACCTCCACCATCACGTGTGGAACGCATGCGCGTAGTGAAGGGGAGGCTGCAAAGATATAGGGATAAGGTTTGGGCGGTGCACGGGCTGGATTAGATGAGGTTTGGGGTTTGGGCGGTGCACGGGCGGGACGAGACGAGACGAGACGAGGTTTGGGTTTGGTTGGTGCACGGGCTGGAATGGATGAGGTTGGGTTTTGGTTGGTGCACGGGCTGGAATGGATGAGGTTGGAGTTTGGGCGGTGCACGGGCCGCACACTCAGTTCAAGGGTGGGTGCGTCGTGCTACTGCATGTGGGGGCACAGGCAGGGGTGCGTCGTGCTACTGCATGTGGGGGGCACAGGCAGGGGTGCGTCGCGCTACTGCAGGTGGGGGGGCACAGGCAGGGGTGCGTCGCGCTACTGCAGGTGGGGGGGCACAGGCAGGGGTGTATCGCGCTACTGCATGTGGGGGCACAGGCAGGGGTGCGTCGTGCTGAATGCATGTGGGGGCACAGGCAGGGGTGCGTCGTGTTACTGCATGTGGGGGACACAGGCAGGGGTGCGTCGTGCTACTGCATGTGGGGGCACAGGCAGGGGTGCGCGTGTTACTGCATGTGGGGGGCACAGGCAGGGGTGTCTCGGCGATGGCGGGTGCCTGTGCGTGCGCAGCGACGAGGAGGTGGTGGGGGAGGGCGCCCAGGGCCCGCGCTGCCCCGCGCCGCGCCGCCGGATTCTCCTCGGTGCGCAGGACATCCACGTATTTGGTGACTGTGCGCGCGAGCGCCTCCGGAGACACCCGCTTCATGTAGGTCCCTGAGAATGCCTCCAGCGCCGCCGCCGCCTCCACCTGCCACAGCAACACCCGGCGTGTGCTCATCCTTCTCTTTACACAGCAATGGGAACCCTAGGGGTGGCACGCCCACATTGAGGGGGGCATGCCCA
>LGRX02018636.1:19658-63812 GCA_001247695.2 Cymbomonas tetramitiformis | reverse complement strand
GTTGCGCTTTGGATCGTAAACCGTCATCGGAAATCCCGAACGCACTGCACCGTTTCTTCGCGTTCCAGTAATCGATGACATCAGAAATGTCAATGACATCAGATGTCAGCAGAAATGTCACTGGCGCGCCATGGCGCATGGACACAGTATCGTGAGCTCTTGACTTCCCATTTAGTCTTACGTGCGTCTCCGAATTTTGAAAGCACGTGAGCCGAAAACCATACTGCAAACTCTGATTAGATCAGCCTAGATAATTTGATTGTATTGTGTTGCTAGTATAAAATAGTTTCTGATATTTTCGCGTACCGTATATTTTCCGCAGGTGGTTGGTCACGTAGCGTGGTCGCCGCAAGCAAGATGCGTTTGGTGTTTACGTAACCCACACACCCACGCACTTTGTCGCTTGCCCAAAACTATGATTTACCCCATAATTTTCGTGCGAGATTTTGAGAGTAGATCCTGCCTGCGCACCTATTTTCCTTTCGTAATTCACTTACAGTGTTCGCAGATGAAGTCCGTGAGCACGTTTTCGAAAATGGTTGGAAGCAGTTGGTCACACACGGAATGAGCGGACATCATTCCCGCCAGGTGCGCTCACAACCTTTTAGTAAGATCGGAAAGCTGGATCAACCTGCGCACCTTGAATCATAGTGATATCTTGAAGGGCAGGTGAGTTGGTATAGGGACGCGCGACATTTGATGTGGGGCTAGGAGCTCCCACGTTACGTGATGATTAAGTGATTTTTAAGTACTTGTTTTGTGTGCGTTATCTGCCTTTAGGCTAGCTAGTTGGAAAAATGTGCTTTCAAATTGAATTCTTCGATAGAATTTTACAAGTGTGTGTGCCTGTTTGCTTGTTTTTACTGGATCGTGAAAAACTGGGCCTTTTTAGCTTCTAAAAAGGCCCAGTCTAGGTTCCAAGTGTCGCAACTCAAAATTGCATGACAACCGCCCCATGGCTCTTGGCGAGGAGGCGGGATATAAATATCCGACGCACCGATCCCAGTTACCACCCCAATTGCTTTTGGGCTCTGGTGGTGTGGAAACACTGGGAATCTAAGGTATGTCTCCATGCTTTCCGTAGCATGTCTTTTGCAGTCATTGCTACTACAGTTAGTAGCAGTGCAACTTGTAGCGCGATTTGCACTTGCATAAATTGCGAGTATCGTGATATAGGTGCTTGTAGTTTTTAAGGTCCGACGATGCGAACTTTGTTTTAGATAGACAGTTCGCTCAAATGAGGCTGGGAGTGCGTTAGCCTTCGGCACGCCCGGGGGTGAAACCCAACCCAGCCAATTTAAGGTACGCTCTTGTCCTTGTTTGAGCTTTTTATTGCATCGCACTTGGTTTAGTCTTTCTTTTAATTAAGAGAGTCGGGTGTGTGTCGGGATAGTGACGGCAGGGAGCTTTTCACTTGTTCAACGACTCGATGAGGGATGGCCTTGCATAGTCAACACAGGTATATGCCTCGTATACCTGATATATTACTTAAATGATATATCGTGCCAGGTAACCATTGCGATTGAACTGCTGTGCCTAGGACAGCAACATCGCTCCTTGCCTTCACTGTAGGTAGAACCTAGAGTTCCTCAGTCTAAATATGCGATTTAGTGGGGAGGACACTGTTATTGTGCAATCCTTTGTGCCTTGAACCAGCTCGCAGCTCGCGGTGGAACCATTGCGATTGAACTGCTGGGTAATAGTTAGGTAATCCTTCCCCACTTAGAGTGGTGGTTTATTTTTTATTTTCTTTATTTTCTTTTTATCAAACTGTTTTGTTTTAATGTATAGACTTATTTTAGCTATTGACTTTTAGTATTCTATAACGAATATCAACTGTAAGCTCGGTTTTCACATAAGCTGTTTGCATATCTTATTTGGTCGGTGCAAATCCTGCAACCCTATGAGAAATATTTTATTTAGCATAGGTATCAAAATATTACACCTCCTTTGTGGCGTTGCAAAAACGAACCCCCTTGGCCACACATTGGTGATTGCGCCATTGAAGGAACCATTGTGGTCACGCTTTCTACTCTTGTAGAAGAAGGCGCCTGCACCCTTGGTCTGCGGGTTTGTTTGGAGCGCCCTTAATCCGCGAGCAACAAGGTATTGGCCTTGTTGTGATGTATGGCATCTTGGGTTTGAGTAGGTCTGACACTCTTGTGTCTGTGACCACTTGTCTCCCGTTGCGCCACAAAGAGGTGTAATATTTTGATGCAAAAATATTTTTTCACATATGTGCTCCCGTGTTTTAGATCTTTTAGGATATGTGTGATTACTATAAAAGTATGGTATGGTACTGCGCACTTTCTGGTCTTACATAAGATCAAGATAAGCATGTTATTTTTCACTATGTTCTTTGAGGTTTTGGAACCAAGCCATTCTCACACAGCATGGGGTGTTGGGTATGGTAAGGCAGAAACTTCAAAGGAGCGGGACTGTGAAGAACGAACGTGCATTAAGGTAATTGTATTCGCTCTCATAACCTCACAACCCACACTCCGGACCACTCACTAAAAATTCATTACTCACTCTATTACGCATTCACTCAACTCAACTCAGCTCACCTTATCTTAGCTCAGCACTTAGCGCCAAACTCAACGCCAAAGTTGAGCTTAGCTTTTGAGCTCATATCAGCTAAGCGTGTCAGTTTCGCTCACGTCAGCGTGTCAGCTAAGCTCAACTCAACTCAACTCAACTCAACTCACCTCAACTCTATGAGTGAAAACAACTCAGCTCAGCTTATCTTAGCTCAGCACTTAGCGCCAAACTCAACGCCTGAGTTGAGCTTAGCTTTTGAGCTCATATCAGCTAAGCGTGTCAGTTTCGCTCACGTCAGCGTGTCAGCTAAGCTCAACTCAGCTCAACTCAACTCAACTCAACTCAACTCACCTCAACTCTATGAGTGAAAACAACTCAGCTCAGCTTATCTTAGCTCAGCACTTAGCGCCAAACTCAACGCCTGAGTTGAGCTTAGCTTTTGAGCTCATATCAGCTAAGCGTGTCAGTTTCGCTCACGTCAGCGTGTCAGCTAAGCTCAACTCAGCTCAACTCAACTCAACTCAACTCAACTCACCTCAACTCTATGAGTGAAAACAACTCAGCTCAGCTTATCTTAGCTCAGCACTTAGCGCCAAACTCAACGCCTGAGTTGAGCTTAGCTTTTGAGCTTAGCTTAGCTTAGCTTTTGAAAAAAAAACACACATATCCTATCACAGGCATAACAGTGGTATAGAGATACACATATATCCTACCACAGGCATAGCACACGCACAGAGAGGTACACGCGTATCCTAGCATAGGAATAACACGACAGGCACACACATATACACACATATTCCAGTCTATGTTGTATTATCCCGTACCTGTAACTGTGTGTCAGCTCAACTCGGTTTGTCAGCTCCGCTTAGTTTAGCTTGTTAGCTTATATCAGCTCAGCGTGTCAGCTTTGCTCCTGTCCGCGTGTCAACTAAGCTCAACTTAGCTAAACTTAGCTCAACTTAGCTCAACTCGACTAAGCTCTGCTCAACTCGACTCAGCTTTGCCCAACTTTGCTGTTTGCTTTGCTTTGCTTCTCAGTTGAGCTCAGCATGTCAGCTTATGTGCGTTGAGCTTTACCACGATTCGTTCCTCAGGATGGCCACTCAAAACATGGACGTGCGCTACTCGGAGACCAACAAGCAAGCATCACCTTCCCAAAAAGAAAAAAATGCGGATAATAAGACAAAAAAATCAGCACGAGCAATAGAAGAAAAGGGAAAGAAAACTCTAGAAGCCAGATGGCCAGTGGCCCAAGCTTGAAAGACTAGGCCGTCGAGTATGAAATAAATGAGAACTCATGCACGAAGTCACAAGCTGTGGTAAGTACTTATTTACCCTTTGTTGTTTTTTGCGCATAAGTTCTTTTCAACTGCTACTCACTGTGGCACTATCGCATGTGCAGACAGAGGTGCCAAACACCTTCAGCAAGGAGTATTCAAGAATGTTTACCCAAGTTAAAAGATGGAATACGACACAATCGCGTGTGAAGCTTGCGCAACCAACCAAGTGGCTTGCAACTTAGACAAAAATACCCCAACACCAAAACGCTATAGGAGTGGGAAGTATAGATGAGAAAGAAGAAGAGTATAATAGCCAGTGATACCATCTTAGTGGAGACCGTATGAACATATGCAAATGAAGTAGCTTGTGTACTCAAAGGTGTATCTATTTATGTGGATTTGTTGATTTTTTTCTTTTTGAATTTGCCTCCTGCTTTCTAGCCTTGTGAAAGTCTACCTTTTTTTTAATGTGCGGTTCATGGTACTTGTCTTGAATGCTTGAACCGACCCTTGGACTTATCATGAGTGTCCCCCCATCGATTCAGGATCGTTCCAGTACTTGGAGCGTTCCAAGATCGTTCCCGTACCTGGAGCGTTCCAGGATCGTTCCCGTACCTGGAGCGTTCCAGGATCGTTCCCGTACCCGGGGCGTTCCAGGATCGATCCCGTAAGAAACTTCCCTCCCGGGATCGATCCCGTTCCGGATCACGAAAAGAACGATCCCGGATCGCCTCGCCATTTTCCAGATGAGCGGGTGCAACGTCGCAGAGGCCTCGAGCCAGTCACCCGCCGGAGAGGCGGGACACACGATGAGCTCGAGCGTTGAGAAAAGAAGCGTGTTGGCCTCGGGTCGGACGGCCAACGTGGAGTCCTCCAAGTCGAACATCGGCGCAAATAAAACATCCTCCGCCTCGAATGCCTCCTGGAGAGCAGGCACCAACTTGGAGAGGAGCACCTGCGCATTGGACTCCGTACCGGTGAACCGGTCATGCTTCTCACGGAAACATTTCCGGATCACGTGCTTCGCCACGCTCTCGTCGAAGCGCTCACGGGTGAGCGAGCGAACACCCGCCATGAAAACAGCTTGAGCGGAGTTCGTAGCCGGAACACCAGTAGGTGCCGGCGTAGCCGGCGTGAACGGAATTGTGGGCAGCAGCGGAGTCGAAAATTGTAGCTTAGGAGCGCCGGCGAGACGCCATACTCGAGGTCAATCTAGTCGCAACCATGGTGTAGAAGACTGTAGAGATGAAGCGAGGGAAAGTGGGGCGAGGTGCGGAAGGAGGGGCGGCCAAGACTCGAAATGCGGTCGTCGAGGAATTACGGGAAAGCTGCGGCGCGCAAAGTTCTCCAAACGTGCATGTGGATTGAATAACGCGGCCAAGGAACGTGGTGTCGGATCCGACCAGAATCCCAACGTCTACCAACGCGTAGCAAGGAAAAGTAAGCGGCCACGTGCACGAGCCCTCCGCAAATCCAATCAACCAGTCACGTAACTAGGCCATACCGCTCCGCCGCGCCTCTAGAGGAGCCCCTCACTCCATCTCAATCGCCGTTGTTTAGCCAGACATGGCCAAACTTCGCAGTGTCTAAATAAAGAGTGCGTGGGGCCAAACCTGTTGGATATACCCCTAGGACCCGGGATATATTCACTCAGTGATAGGTTTTCTCAGAATGTAATAAAGTTGATAAGTTCACCCGATATAACGGGCATAAATAGTTAGGGTTCGGGTTCGGGTGACAGTCATACACACTACTATATGAAGAGTCACAAAGCAAGCGGTGTGACTGTTCCAGCAATAGACGTATAGTTTGTACAGCCTGTGCAGTCAGGCACATTCATTGACCTTACGTAAACATCTTAAATGTGTATACTAGCACTTGAAGTTTATTGCGTGTCAATGTTGTTGGGTGCGATTTAGCAATGCAATTCTCACTCCTGGCATGTAGGATGTTTACTTTCGTAATTACTATTGTCGCCACTCTGTGTTACCACCACGCATTGTGCGATTTGTATTAAGCTAATATTATCATTACATACACCCCTGGCATTGTTGTTTTGGGGATTAATTAATTCCACACCCCTATAATCGCATAGGGTCGACAATGACAATAGATATATCTATTTAATTAAATCAAAGCATGGGAAATTTACTGACAATCGACAATAAACAATCAATAATAAATTAAATCCGACAAGCAAAATACACTACCCGGCAAACAAACAAACAATAATTATTTAATGCGAAGGCACTATTTTCAAGGCATATTCGACAAACAAACAAATACGAATATATTAATGATGTGCTGTTATCAATACATACCTCATTCTGAGTCCTCAAACTCTGATTCTAGTCCCGTAACCTTGCGCGCACGCTCTGACTTCATTGTGCGTGCCAAAAGCGCATGCAGCTCATGTGCCTGCTGCATGGGAACACTTCCTTCAGCATCATCTTCATCCTCCTCCCACGCCCAGAAGATGGACTCACCATCAACAGGAACACACTCTGTGATTTTGTACTTGCCATTTGTAAACGCATGTGCCTTGCTGACACTCTGCAGACCCACTTGTCGCTTCTTACTGTTGCCTACAAAAGCAGCGCTCGTGGGTTTGTAATATGCCTGCAAGATTTTCTCTTCCGTAGATTTGACCTCCATGCATTCCATCAACGAAAGGTGAGGGGTAAGTCGGTTCGCGATCTTAAAGTGAATGGCCAACAATCAATCAATAATAAATTAAAGGATGCCCGGCGCTTTTGGTGACAAACCGACAATTGACAACAATCGCAATTAATTAAGTCTATCGGCCAATCATGGGTTCCGACAAACAAAGCAATCAGGAAAGAATTAAATCGACGGTCGTGTCGTTTGTCAGCAGAAAAAGTTTGTCGAAACCCCAAAAGCGATTAACAAAACAACAATGCCAGGGGTGTATATTAGTACATAGCATCATTAAGGTTGGGATCAAAGGGGGCGGGTCCTTGATTCGACATACCTTCCTAAGTCACATGTGCTATGTCGTATTAAGAGCCACAATTCCATAATCAATCGCAAACCAATCTACCCGAATCGACGTACGTATATCACGTATACAGTAAGTTGATAGGTAATAGTAACACCAATCTAATACATGCGATAATTAAAATAAAAAACCACAACAACAAATAAATGTGTGTTGGGCGTGGGGCGTGGACCTCGCAGGGTACAATGGCACCACACAAACCGCCTTGGTCAGGGGCAATGCCTACTACGCGGCATGTTCATTTCGCGTCAAGCCAGAGCCCACGAACAAGCGAAGGGGAGGCGCAAACGGCAGAAGAGGTGATTCGACCTCCAGGAAATCAAGCACCGATCCCCGTAAGACTCGCATCATCATGCAGACGCCATGCGATCGGATGGCGATGGCGCAGGCGCGATCGGCAGCGGCATCGGCAGCGGCATGGGCATTGTGGAAGTCGGTGAGACGCAGACAGTGACACAACACTCGGAACTTGGGATGTGGGATGATGCCAATGCCATGCCATTCCCAGATGCCATGCCATTTTTCGATGTACAAAAAGATCGCGAGCGTCGAAACTCTAATATATATTAAAGTTGTGACGGACGGAAACGTTCGGGGGAGCTGAGTAGCCCCCCGTTTCGTCGGATGCAAAATGCGATGACAATTTCTCGCACCCTCATCCGTGCTACAGCATATATATATATATATATATATATTCGTTGTATATATATATATATTCGTTACGAACGCACATCATAAGTAGGGTGGGTTCGTCCGACCCCCACATGACGCCCACATTGGCCGTGGTTTGGCTGTCGTCACGTCGTGAGTCGGGCCCGATAAGCGGCGTCCATACCTACGTCCTGCGTCCATTGTTAGCCCGACGGTTGCATATGCATGCCCGCCACGATAGGCCGTCGTATCATTATGCGACGAGGCACCAATCATTTCCACGTCGAAGGACAGTGGTGTTGATGTCAGCAAGTCTAATTTCATTATGGTACGCTCGATGATAAAAGTTCGACGGTCCAGTAATTAATCCGCGAAAAATCCTTTCGATAATTTTCATTTTCAATGCCATGACGTGCAGCATGAGTCAATAATCCCTTGCGACATGTCGCGACAGTCAATTATGGCATAGTTCTAGACACTTACCAGTGTCGTCTTTTACAGAACCTTGTCAGTTTTTGCAATTCCTGTCTCTTTTTGCAGTTTTTAACAGTGACACCAACAAGTATACACGCCAAAGACAAGCATAACCACGGAGCACAAGCATATCATACGCACACGCATTCACGCAGGTGCAACAATATCATATATGCATAATTCAAATTATGTACTTCTAGTGTATGATATTAGAGGAGTTTTCGGTATGTTCCATATTACATGCGTGCCTACTGAGAAACGATGTACCGCTAGTGGCATCTACGACCCATCTTCACGCGAAACATCTTCTAGGTCACCTTCGCTATTACTAGGAGCTATGAATGTCTATACGCTGTACCCTACACGTAATTTACGCGTAATTTACGTTTTTGGACCCTTCTGAGATTTACCCATATAGCGTATTACACAGTGGGAATTCCACCACTACTACTAACACGACTCAGAAAATCGAAAATACGAACCGGAACATCCATCGAGAGGACGAGCGCGGCTACCTTATAGCTTCTACAACATAGTTAGGTCACATTCTAAGGCATAATTGATCCTCTTTGTGGAGTTTTTGGTTCTCTCGTTATCAGGAGACTCGGGAATTACTGTAATCAATAATCCGCTCGTTACCCTGCAGCTGCAATGGACCAGGCGGTTAAGCAGTGTAGGTGTGTAGCAGTCAGGAGTGCTTTGTGGTTATGCATTCATATAATAGTCTTTAACAGTTTAATTTACACATAAGATAGAAAGAATGAAAGATACATACATCTGCTTTGGCCTATGGCAGTGAATGTTTGATGCAGTGATGCAGACAATGATGCAGTGAATGTTTGATAGTCTGAAGGCGCTGACCGGATCCTGAAGCATGTCGGTATCTTCCCACTCATCACTATAACTATCAGCAGTCACCATACTTCCCCGAGCAGCTGCTGCCATGCTTGCAGCCAGCGAGCCGTCCACGGAACTGTCTTTGTTCTCTAGGGTTTAATAGAGTATTGGCCCAAGATCAATCCGGGATTTTGGCAATTGGGGATTCAGGCAAAACCGTCGATTTCGAGTAAATCGGCGGTTTTACGTGCCGTGCCGTAAAATCGGCCTATTTTAGACCCCACGTAATTTACGGGTAATTTACGTCCCAGACCCCTCTCGAGATTTACGCGTCTTACGTATAGACAGGCATAGACTAGGAGCGCTTTCTTGTGCTGCCTGTTTACGTTCAGCGTAAGCTGCCGCCAATCCTGGCTTAAAGCTATGCTTCACACTAGTCTTTGCGAACAAGTCTTGGCCTTTGCGCTTCTCTTTGAGACACACAATCCAGCGCATGCCTTGGACACCTTCGAACTCATAAATGAGCTTTTCTTCTTCTTTTTTCGCCCACCAGAGGGCCCACGGACCATTGGTCGCATCATGGTCCGACCTTGCAACCTGGGCACCACCTGGGGACGTAACCCCTGCCAGGTATCGCCGTAGCTGGGTACAACGTATGGCGATAGTATCGGCAAACGATCCGGGATGCGACGCGCCTGCAAGGCTTGTACAGAAGGGGCAGTATGGGCGGTACCAGGGTGCAGGATGGGGGCAGAGGCCCGACGCACCCTACGTATGATGCGCGTTGAAAACAATTTACTTCATGTAATGTGATTAAAATCACAAGGGCGTGTGTCTGCAGCAGTGGAACAAAGTTGGGGCGGGCAAGCGATAATTTGCATTTCCATACGTAATAACTAACAAACGGCACTGCTTTCCCTCGACTGCAATACTTTACCACTGCGACATTTCTATCTATTATATCGTTCCGTTGTCGCTATCGCCTGTCGGTCGGTCGGGTGATGGGGCAAACCGCAAGCTCTCTCTGTCCTGACCGGACTTCGAAATTCGGGTTATTCATCATGTACGATGACATCGGTTGCTACGCTGGCGCGGCCAGCATCCGCATGGTGAGGCTGCGTAAGCCCCGCGATTCACATCAAATGAACGGTTTGGAAAAAATTGGCTACCGATAAGCGTGTCATACCCGCGATCTTCTATGTCATTTATGGAGGCTTGCTCAGAAAGTGTAACCGTCATTCAGAGAAGTATGGAGGGTGCATTGACATTTTAAATCCCTCTTCGAGTCCCAACAGATGCTCTTTCGGCTCGAGAGTGACTTTTTTTTTTCTTTCTAGACTTCGCAGGCTTTTCTTTTTAGGGGGACCGCCGAGAGTGAACATATTTCGCAGTGGAGAGTGACTTTTCTCTTGACACTCGAGAGTGTTTTTTTTTTTCTTTCTAGACTTTCACGGGCTTTTTTTTTGGAGACCGCCGAGAATGAAAATGTTTCGCAGTGGAGAGTGACTTTTTTCTTAACACTCGAGAGTGATGTTTTTTTCCTAGACTTTCACGGGGTTTTTTTGGAAGACCGCCGAGAGTAAAAATATTTTGCAGTGGAGAGTGACTTTTTTCTTCTCTAGACTTTCACGGGCTTTTTTTTAGGGTACGAAATTTGACCCAGTACGAAATATGATCTGCAGTCGGAGCCACTTTGTCCCTTTTTTCTTTCTACGTGCTCAAGACGGTGTCATAGAGATGGTTAGTTACGACTTTTCTGCTTCTTCTCATTACTATCTGTTAGCTTCTTGTCGATACCAGTTGCCGTGGGGAGATCTTTGGCTTTATCTTGTTCCTCCAACCACTTGATCATCTTTCTTTTTTGATTCCCTGCCACCATCGAAAGGCTTTCGCCATCAAAGCTGCAGAATCCTCCGTGTACAACGATTTGCAGGCAGCTCTTAAACTGCCGCCCAACCTAGATGCTTCCATCTGGCGTTTAAAATACCAATGTGGGTGAACTCGGTCAAATCAAAACAGGAGCTACTTGATTGACCAAACGAAAGAACAAATGCACACAACCGCGTCACCAGTACTACCACGCATGTCATGCGTCTCTACACTAGAGCATGGCATCATCTCTGCTCTGGTTGGAGCGTGCATGATCTCTCATAATCTTCATGCGCACAATGCAATGTGTGTCTATAAATGCCCAGCGCTTCTGGTGTTCGCAACGGGGTTTGACCTCCACCACATTTTGACTCCCAACGCTTCCAGTGTTCGCAACAGGGTTTGACCACCACATTTTGACTCCCAACGCTTCCAGTGTTCGCAACAGGGTTTGACCACCACATTTTGACTCCCAACGCTTCCAGTGTTCGCAACAGGGTTTTACCTCCATCACCCTTCCAAAACAAAATGTATACATCCCGCCCTATGCAGGTTGGTTGCCAGGTCTTCATGTTGCCGAAAGGGGCACCTTTGAAGTGGAGAATGCGGCTCTCCTTGCATGCCGAGGGTGCAAACGGCCGCAAGCAGTTCCACTCCTGTCCAACGTTCACCCGATTTACCACGCTCTCAGACCGCTAAACGCAACCAGCATGATCAACCATGTTTGACCAATCAGGTAACGATCATAATCAACCATGTAAGTATGACCGATCAGGCGACACACATGACCAGCCATGTTTGACTGGTTCGGCGACGAGCATGACCAACCATGTATGACCAATCAGGTGACGAGCATTCCCTACCATGTATGACCAATCAGGCGACGAGCATGCCTAGACATAATTGACCAATCAGGCGACGAGCATGGCCTGCCATGTATGACCGATCAGGCGACGAGCATGACCAGCCATGCATGACGAATTAGGTGACTAGCACTATGACTAGTTACTTTGACTAACTAACTAACTAATTAGTGACTAGCAGGGTTGGCGTGCATGACCAATCGGGCAACGAGGACTTGCATGCCTACCCTACATGCCCAGAGACGACAGCAAATCTGAATACGCCACGTGCAAAAGAGAGATGCGCCGATGAGACACAATCAACCCGGGCGATGGGGAATCGCATTGCTCAGTTTCGGCATGTTTGCGCGTAGCAGAGCACGGCAACAATGGGTCTGAACCCGCCAATGCGAGGGGCGCACACCTGGCAATTGAGCATGCGCACCTTGGCGTACTGAACCTGCGCACCAGTGGTGTTAACCCCCGAGGACAACCCCGTAAATATGGGCATGGTGTATGCTCTGCCATGTGGCAGCGTTCAGCGCGACACGTGGCCTTAGTGCACCAGGGATGCACCGTCCTCCATCACCTTTTGGACCATGCTCACCACACAGCACGGGTCGGCGTTCACATGCGATGGCTGCTCCTTTCTGGGCACGTTTTCCAAAAGATGGGATGATGCTTGGAATTTGGGCCTCGCGCCAGCTCGGGGCACTCCGCGCTCACTCCTAATGACCGCTGTCCCAAATGGCGCTCTAGGCTCTGCGAATTGACTAACCACATGCTGGCCGGATGGTCAGCAGCCTGAAGCAGAGGGGTGAAGGGTCAACTCGCCTGCAAGTGCTTGCACTCCACCTTGTGGTGCGGCTCGGTGTAGTGCTGCTTCTGGCATCTAATATAGTCCTTGTTGTTCTCTGGGGGGGCCGCAATGATCCCGTTCACATCCTTGATGGGCACCTGCGCGAGCACTAAGCCCTTTCACATCCTTGATGGGCACCTGCGCGAGCACTGAGCCCGTTCACATCCTTGATGGGCACCTGCGCGAGCGCTGAGCCCGTTCACATCCTTGATGGGCACCTGCGCGAGCGCTGAGCCCGTTCACATCCTTGATGGGCACTCGCGCCGAAAGTGACCGAGCCCGTCATTATCCTTGATGGGCACCGCGCGAAGCGCCGGAGCCCGCTCACATCCTTGATGGCACTCGCGCGAGCGCTGGAGCCCGCTCACATCCTTGATGGGCACCCGCGCGAGCGCCAGCCCGCTCATTATCCCCCTTGATGGGGGCAATCGCGCAGCACCGGAGCCCTTTCACATCCTTGATGAGCACCTGCGCCAGCACTGAGCCCGCTCTGCCATCCTGATGGGCACCTGCCAGCACTGAGCCCGCTTCACATCCTGATGGGCACCGGCGCGCTTGAGCCCGCTCTATGATCCTTGATGCACCTCGCGCGAGCTGAGCCCGTTGCTCACATCCTTGATGGGCACCGCGTGAGCTGGAGCCTGCTCGTCCTTGATGGGCACCTCGCGCAGCACTGAGCCCGTTTCACATCCTTGATGGGCACCTCGCGCAAGCACTGAGCCTCGCTCATTATCCTTTGATGGGCACCGCGCAAGCGCTGAGCCCGCTCGTCCTGATGGGCACCCGCGCAAGCGCTGAGCCCGCTCACATCCTGGAGGCACCCGCGCGAGCTCTGAGCCCGTTTCACATCCTTGATGGGCACTCGCGCTGCTGGAGCCCGCTCATCCTTGATAACGCGCCAGCTGAGCTCCTGCTCACATCCTTGATGGGCACCTGCGCGAGCACTGAGCTCCGCTCGTCCTTGATGGCACCTGCGCGAGCACTGAGCCCGTTTCAATCCTTGATGGGCACCGCGCGAGCACTGAGCCCGCTCATTATCCTTGATGGCACCCGCGCGAGCACTGAGCCCGCTCATCCTTGATGGGCACCTGCGCGAGCACTGAGCCCGCTCATCCTTGGAGGGCACCTGGGCGCCGAGCACTGGAGCCTTGTCTCATCCTTGATGGGCACCTGCGCGAGCGCTTCGAGCCTGCTCATCCTTGATGGGCACCTGCGCGAGCACTGAGCCCGTTCACATCCTTGATGTGCACCTGCGCGAGCACTGAGCCCGTTCACATCCTTGATGGGCACCTGCGCGAGCACTGAGCCCTTTCACATCCTTGATGGGCACCTGCGCGAGCAATAGCATGTCCCATGACCAGCCCTACCTCCTCCGTAAAGAGTTCCCTCCACCATCTACCAGCCATTGTTCCTCTCAACAACGTGCTAACACGGAGCAACACGCTGTTTCGGAGCAGCGCGCAATCTTGCAGAAGCACCTTCCACCACTTTTTGTTGTTCTTCAACAAAGATCCCATTGAGAAGTTCGATGAACGTTTTAGCACATCCACGATCGCCGACTGCTCGAGGAGGCCGAAGGTTCTGTTTCCAAGCCAACACCGACGCATTGGCCTCGTCACGCCAAATATCCAGGGATAATTACCAATCACGCCAATAACCATGAAGACTGCACCGCTTTATGAAAATATCATGCCTTCTACACCCATCGCCACAAGGCACCCCGGCCCGTATCTACGGAAAGGAATCAATATTTGACGGAGAGCGGCCAAAAGAAGGCACAAGCGAGCGGGAAACAGTTAGAAGGCAAAAGTTGAAGTGACGAACCTATTCCTGTCGAGGTAGTTCCGCTTGTACGTTTCCACGAAGGCGGTGTAAGCCTCTATCCCGCTAGGAAGCATCCCCCCGTGCACCTGTGAAGATGGCACGCAGATGTGGATGGATTTTGTCACAAAAGATTATACTTTCGTGTACTAACAGTGCTAACTTTTCGCCTGCTGTTTGGTGAGAAGGGTCAGCTATGGAGCTGTGTTGGCACGAATGTAGCGTACGCAACGTTCTCATGGGGGGAGGTTCTGGCTTCCGGGTTTGAACCCTAAACCCTGAATGCACTACATATTGTTTGCCACAGAAGCAACGATATGCCAAAGTTGGATGGGTATGACTTCGAAAAGTGATTCTGATAGAGTGGTGACGAATATTTTTGAAATGGCTGTGATCTTAGCGTTGTGAGGGAGCAGAAATGACAGGTTCAGGTGGACTCCTAACGAATAGCAGCCTCTCGGAGTGATGGCGCTCAGCAACCCCCTAAGCAGGACACCCTCATGTTCGCTGTATTGGCTCTTCTCAGGGTTCGCTTCACTGACACTAACAGGTTCTGGGAACTGATCCCTTGGTTCTGCATCGACAGTTTTGGACCCCGTTAAATGGCGTTAGGCAGTCATCCCGGCAGTGAGGAAAGGTGGCCCCACACGAATCAATATACTCTCCAGCATAGCGAAAATACTCGAGAAAGAGAGGCACGCACCGCCTTGACTCCTAGGTTGATAGGCTGGTTGATGGAGAGCGCGCCTCGCAGCCTGCCGGGTCTTTCTTTCCCTTGAGGCGGCCGATAAGTTAAAGCAAGGCTAAAATGGCTGCGATTCTTTGGGAGGCACCCAGCCCTCACAACGACGTGCAGCAGACAGTCAGTCTACCGAGAATATCACACAAGGGTTGCGGGGGAGTCTAAAGGTTCGTTCACAGTCAAGCAAACGAGATCTTTATACCCCGCAAATAGGTGCACCGTACGCGCCAGCAACGAGGTGCTTCAGTGAGGTTTGCGAACGATAGAGTTGAATAGCTTCAGTTGTATTCCAAGTGGGAATCTAATAAAACAACCGACAGTCAGCTCCAAGAGGGCCACAATTTGAGAAATGTGTATGGCAACTGTAGAGATCGAAGCAGCTCGGTCGGTCTGATCAGGGGCTGTGTACCTGCTCCGAGAATAGCGGAAGGAGAGAGCGTTGCACGATGATGTCGGTGGCATCCAAAAAAACGGCGTGGGTTGGGCGATTTTTGGTAAGGGCCTCTTCCAGCACACTCCGCTCAGCCCGCGCACGATTCAAATACCGCGCGCCTGGTACGGAAGGCTGCCGGCGAATTTCGACACCCATTTTGTCTGGGATCTCCAAAACCATCGTGGTCTGCATAGGAGTCCCTCCACACACGGGTGGGGAAGTGAATACAACATCCTAGTTAAAGGTAGAGAGAAGAGCAAGAGTGAACCTTGTGGCCTGAACTCAAAAACGTTGTCAAATGTAATGCATCTCGACGAGGAGCGCGATTAGGGCGCGATGGCCTCGCCAGGCCTTGTGAGAGCCGCTAATACCTCATCAGTAAGAAGCACGATCGGAAACCGTTCAAGACTTTTATGGTGCTTGCGAATATTTTCCACCACTTTAAGGATCATTTTGCCATGTTTCCCAGAAGCGTCTCCGGTAAAGAACAACCCAAATGTTAGCGGCGTCTTCGCATGTGGGCTGAACTGCTGCGGCAGCAAGGAGACCTCTGTTTCCTGCAGGGGGGGGGATAGTAGCGAGGAGGTTCAGCACCAGATCGGTGTTGGTTCCATACTTACGTCCCTCGGCGAAACGCTCTTATTTGAAACACATGTGAGAACCATTGAATGTTTAGGGACTGGGAAGAAGGACCAAAATCACTCTCATCCCAGCTCCAGTCGCTTAAAAGGGGGTTAGCATAGCGTAGACGCTAGTATAGATCGCGCAGTGCCTTGCGCGTTTGAAACCTGCGGCTTTCGCATCAAGGTCGCCACAGCGGGTCTTGGAACATAGAGGGCTGCCATGGCACGACAAGAGCGCTCACCGAGGCCTGCAGTTCGTTTTGTACAGGCTGGGCGGTAGCAAAGAGCCCCATCAAGATCATCACCGCCAAAGTTCGAAAACACCTTGTGAAATTCCGCCATATTGCAACCGAATCGAGCTGACTACATGCTGACGGCATAGCCCAGATCAGGACAGCCAGTGCCGTGCCCGTACCCTAAAATATCTATCAATACAGCGTATATGCACTTATGTTAGAACTCTGGTTTGAAGTGCGTGTATTCGTATCTGTGCTCATCACAATGCAGGCGATTTTTAAAATTTCAATTGCGACTTGCGCACAAATGAAAGTTCCTGTCAATTGCAAAACCTAAATTACTGGCTCGCCAGTGTGAGCCATCCCAGATACCTCGTCATATGAGATATCAGTAATTTAGGTGTGGCTCACATAGAGTCTATCGTATAGGCGGGTGTACCCTTATTACCACTGTTTTGAGGATGCGGTGTCGGGGAGCGACACGCGCGATTCTATCCACACTAAAAGAATGAACTCGACAACTCGTGGAATATTGATCGGAATCGGTCCACCAAAGTAAAGGAGAGCATCTTTACATGACCCTGGCGGACAAGGCTGCAAATTGGCGCGCTAGCGCGCTAGCGCGCTAGCGGATGGGCCGCTAGCGGCAGTTTTGACCCACCTGACGCCTACTCTTGTCCCCAGAGCTTATGGACGAAAATATACATTTAGGGTTTGTAACTCTGTGGGGTCCATAAGCTCTGGCATGACTCGGCAGGCCTCTAAATCGATGTCCTCCAAAGTGCACACCACTTCAGGGGCTTCAGCAGGAGGGCCAAACAAACAGGAGTTCTGCTCAACACATGCCCAGAAATTGACCTGAGCTCAAGTTATGGAGGTAAACGTCCTGAAAACTGCCAGGTTTTCAGTGAGCTGCAAAAGTCTGGCACCAAAATCATTCAAAACTACATAACTTTAGCGTACTCTATCCAAATTCAACAAACTATATAGAAAACTTCATCAGTTTTTCACGACGACTTACGCGCTCCAACCATTCGGTTGTTTGTACAAATAAATGGGCCAAATCACCATATTGTGACTTGGCCGATCTAGATGCTGATTCATAGGGGATGGTATCGAGCCGTTAATCTTCCGTATTAATGCTCTTTCCGCATGATTTCGAGTATTCTATTTGTATGCTACCTTTTGATGTTTGGTCACTATAGTATGGTTCATCACATTGTCCCGTTGAAACACCTTTGAGTAATGTTGATAGATATAATGCCACATTTTTTATTATTCGTATGACATGTTACGCCATGAGAAGTCGATGACTATAATCATATCAAATTTTAATTTACCATCATATCACAATCTTTATCGGAGCATAACACAATGACACAAGGAGTTTCTTTATCTTAAGCCGGGGCGGATTTCCGCCTTCGACGAGCATCTGCCCGTGGAGGTGAGGAAGCAGCTCTCTTCCCAGCGATTCCCGCGCTCGTCAACAAATCTGTCACCAAATATGGCGCCTCCATTACAACTGCACGTGTCCACACCCGCCCCCCGCGATCCCATCAATTTTGACCCCAACACATTAGAGTTGACCCTGAAACACTCATTTTTGCTCCTGAAATACTAATTCTGACCGTAAAACACCCATTTGTGACCCCCCATGCAGCCGTTTCAGACCCCAACGAACAGGGGTTTAGGGGTCATGCGGGGGGTGCTCTAGCCCGCATACCCTAAGTGCGCGGGCCTTCTAGAGGCCTCCAAATCACCCACAATCGATCCGTGCTCGATTCCGTTAACTATAGAGCGTTTAATCAATCATCTCCGCCACGCTTAGCTTGCGCTATTCTGCGAAAGTGCTAGATATACAGGGCCGATATATATCTATTTGTCGTTATACCCCAATATAGGGTTTCGATATCAGAACGGTCGGATTGATAAGATGAAAGAGATAAACATATACCTGACTTTAAGTTCAGGGATTAGGTTTCGGCCTACGAGTGACGGTCACCCAGACTACTCTAGGATGAGGCAGGTGACATATTTTAGGTGTCACTGTGCCAAATCCAGCACACCACCTAGTGTGGGGACCAAACTAGGTAGCCGAAACAGGAAACAAATGCCTACCGAGAGGCAGAAAAGTCAGTGCTAGTGGGTCAGGAGGCACTGTGCTCATACTGGCCAGGCCCCCTCCCCCGAACAGGCAGTGCAGCAGCCGTGCCACTACTTTCTACTGCCAAATTCTGATACACTGAAAACCCGAAACAGAGCCCATCTTGGGGCAACCTGCACCTACAGCATCTCAAACCGAAGGCAGGTTAATCTCAATCACGTTAGCACTAGCCACTTCCACAGCGCCCGGGAGGGCCGGTACCACTGTCACAGCGCCCAGGAGAGCTGGTACCACTGTCCGTCGAATCATTCGTAGAGCAAATTGAGATAATCGAAGGAGCGCCGATGTCGCCGCAGGCAGTTACACCGGGTGCAATCGGCTCGGTCCTGTGCCGAATTGAGGAAGAAAGTTCATCCCCGTCCCCACCGTCCCAGGTGGGTGGCTCGTAGTTTGGCGATGGCGGAGCACCACCCGGCGAGGGCGGCGCAGTAATAATCGGAGCTGCCTCAGGTGGTTGCGGGGGGCCTGGGAGCCACGTCCACCCGTACCCGTACGTAGTACGGTACCAGCCGTGGTACCAGCCCTCCGGCTGCCAGTAGAGATCCGGCGGGATGGCCGTGGGCGTCAGCTCACCAGCACCACCGACCACGTCGCCGATGCGCCCTGTCGCCGAAGATGTTGGCGCGGGGCAATCATTTGAAGGCGCGGCAGTTGCACAAATAACAAGCATTAGGCAGACTGCGAGAGACATGAGGGCAGAGTACCCAAAGCCCAACGGCGGTCTGCCGCAGCCAAGAGCCCGCCGCGGCGGCGGATCACCCTCGTCGTCATCCTCGGACTCTCCCTCAGTCACCGAAACTGAATCAACGGGTGCCACGGGCCCCATGCAATGCATCGCGAGAGGCGGGTTAGGGTCAGTGAGTTTAAGCCGCACCGCAAACTTGTCCATGAAGGACGTGTCTGGCTCGTGGGCGTGCAGCGCGCTGACGGGGTACATGCCCTCGTCGGACACCACCGACTGCGGAGCGGCAGGCGGTGCCGGCGGTGGCGGCATGTCCAGAGCGTCGCCCGGGATCTTGTCGTGGACTTGGAAGGTGTTGACGTGCATGGCACCACCAACCGCGCAGACCCCGAGGCGGGTGTCAGCGGGTTGGCAGCACTCCAGATACTCGTCGATGGCGTGAGTCTCAACGGTGTCGTCCACACAGAAGGAGGCGGCAGAGAGATCCTCGAGCATCACGGGCTTGCCGCCCGCCAAGAAGCATAGTGCGTCGAAACGGTCGGCGTCGTTGTTGTCGATGGCGTGCTGGAAGGCAGCGGCGTAGAAGTCGCCCTCCACCTCCTGAACCGCGAAAGAATGCGCCCCAGCAGCTGTCTTCTCCGCACGCGGACCGCCGTGCGGGCAGTCGCGGTGCCAATGCCTAGCCTGTGCTGGCGTACACGTCGAGTGCTGGCAAAGCGGGATCGCCTGTCCAGTCCCACGATGAAACGCGACAAGCTTCGAATTCCCCTGCGAATAATTCCCCTCCGGGAGCGGAGAGGCTGCGAAGCGGTACTTCAACCCTGTGCGTGGGTTGTGAGGCTTCTCCGCGCGGGGAGTGAAGCCTTTCCCGTTGACCTTGTCGGAGAGAACGCGCACCTCCTTGCGTAACGCGAGGAGGATCTCCATCACGTCGGCGTCCGCGGAAGTGTGTCCGCTCGGCGGGTCGCCAAACCTCGCAGGCAACATGTGGCCGCCAACCGCAGCCGACTTCGGCGAAGCCGTGCCAGCCCGCACGTGAGCCGCATGACACTCGCGGGCCCACTGTTGAACGGTCAACAGGGACACCGCCGCCCGCTGGTCGTGCAGCAGGAGCCGCGACACCACAGGCCTGTAGTAGTCGGCGTCCATGGCCTGAATGAACTGGCCTTTGACGTCGTCCTCGTCCAGAGTGTTCTTGCGCTTCGCGGCGGCGAGCGCGGCGTTGAAGTCCATGATCGAGTCGTTGGGGTCCATGCCGTAGCCCAGTTCAACTGCCAGCAAGTCCGACGTCCCCTGAAAGGGTGCGTCGGCATGAAGCAGTTTACGTGCAAACTCGAGCAGAACACGTTTCCCATCCGCGGGAAACGTCTGAGCAGAGCTCTCCAACCAGTCCGAAGCCGGACTGGAAGGATGCACGAGGAGCTCAAGGGTGGAGAAGAGGAGCTGATTGCTCTCCTCTCGCACCGTGATGCCGGCGTCGTCGAGTATAAAGAGGTCGCCCAGCTGCTCGTCCTCGGCCACGAAAGCCTCGCGAAGAGCAGCCACCATGCGGGTAAAGATGACGTGCACGTTCTTCTCGTTGCCATGGAAGCGCTCGTCCTTCAAGCCGAAGCACTTCTTGGCGACAAATTTGGCGGCCTTCTCGTCGTGCCTGGTGCGGATCAGAGTACGGACAGCTGCCACGAATGCCGCAGGTGGTCCAGACGCTGGAGGGACGGTCGCCGTCGGAGTCCCTGGAGTGGCCGCATGTCGGGCAGCAGCTTGGTCGAAAATAGTCGCTAGGTTCCTCCTCCGCAGAGGAGCGCTCGAAGTAGATCTGGTGGCAACCATGATGAAATGACAGTAGGGGTGGAGCAAGCGGGTGTGATCGGGAAGCGGTCGCGGTGGTGGCGGCCAAGAGGTGGTGGTCGTCGAGAGCGTAAACTTGCGGATAAGGACGAAGAACTCGATGAAGTCGTGTGGACTTAAAGGATTCCCGGGTACCGCAAACGGTGTGATATCGACCAGAAGTACGGCAAAATCCAGCCAACGTAAAATCAACTCGGAAAACGCCCAAGTGCACCGTCCGCGAAGCCGCTCAATCAACCAAGCTGCCTAGGCCATACCACTGAACCGCGTGTGCCTCCCTAGCGACCGCTCACTCCATCCCAAGCGTCGGCGTTTAGCCACTCATAGTAGAAGCAGTGTAAAAGCGATGGTGCGAACCAAAACCTGCTAGATATACAGGGCCGATATATATCTATTTGTCGTTATACCCCAATATAGGGTTTCGATATCAGAACGGTCGGATTGATAAGATGAAAGAGATAAACATATACCTGACTTTAAGTTCAGGGATTAGGTTTCGGCCTACGAGTGACGGTCACCCAGACTACTCTAGGATGAGGCAGGTGACATATTTTAGGTGTCACCGTGCCAAATCCAGCAGAAAGTACCCTATCAGCCATGCGTTTTAAAGGGCCCTAGAGGCCTCCCATTCGCAAGCAAGCAACAAGAAATAAAAGTTAGAGTTCACACCTGCAATATGCCGTCGAGATTGAGCGATTCCGTTAACTATAGAGCGTTTAATCCATCATCTCCGCCACGCTTAGCTTGCGCTAATCTGCGAAAGTACCCTATCAGCCATGCGTTTTAAAGGGCCCTAGAGGCCTCCCATTCGCAAGCGATCAAGAAGAAATAATAGTTAGAGGTCATACCTTGAATATTCCGTCGAGTTTGCTCCATTACGTTAACTACACGGCTTGCAATAAATTATCGTATCCTCGTTTTCGGCTGTTGGTTTAACCTATTTGCGGGGAAAAGAGATAGCGAAAACGGGCATTTGAGCGCTTTTGCCAAGTAATGCCAGAGTTTCTCCGAGCCTCTTCCATCAACTGTAACGTCGACCCTCGCGTGTCGCAGGCCGCGCAGCGGCCGCGCTCGGAGAAACTCTGGGAACAAGAGTAATACCAGGTGCCATAGCAATTAATAAAAACCCCCAAAATGACCTCTTCTCCTTCAGATAGCTGACCAGTTTTCAGAGATTCAGATAGCTGACCAGTTTTCCCTGCGTATACAAAACTCTTAACTGGACTTAACTCCAGCTTCGTGGCCTCGCAAGCTAAAAACATAGCCGAAATAAACTCCTCCGGGTGGGAGCAATTCCGATTATAATTTTCGTGAGTTTTCGTGGAAGATGCGGCCCGGTCTTGCTATCGTCGCCTTCTGGGCTGTGCTGGCAGAATTCTCGATTAGTTATGGCAGTTATGGCATGGTTGATATGGATGGTGATGGCCTGGATGATGACTTTGAAATGACCTGCGCGCAGAGGTTCAAGCCTGTGGTGTACCTCGCACAAAAGGAGGAGTTCGGCCCGATCACCGTGGACACGTTCCTTCAAAGCTGTTATCTGCGCAAATATGGTACGTGCGGACACGGCGGCTTGTCGTCCGTCAATATCTCGGACACAGCTGGGTTTTGTCTATGGGAGACCGCTGTTTCTACACGATATGCCCCGTGCGGATTCAAAGATCCGGACACCACTCTTGGCCCGTGCACACCGGCCACGTTGGCTTCTGAGGCAAGTGCCCAGTGCGGGGGCGCCGATGGGTGCTATATCAGATGCCTTGGCTGCCAGGAGACTGGGAAATGTGAGAATCTTGGGCTGGATCAGCCCGATGCAAAAGGAACTCACGGCGCAGAAGCGTTGAAAAATATTCCCTTTTACGTTCACGTATTCCGCGACACCGGAGGGACGGTGCAAATCCAATATTGGTTCTTTTATGCTTTCAACGGTCCAACCGATGGTTTTGGAACTCATCAGGGTGACTGGGAGCATTTTTCGATTCGAGCCGATGCAAAATGCTTGACACGGCTCGCGTATGTGCCCTTTGCACATGGCACTCCACCCCCATGGAGCAACGCCACCATGGGAGAAGAGGGCGGGCATGCGGTGGTGTACTCTGCGATTAACTCGCATGCCACATATCTCACCGTGGGCACTCAACCGGGGGGAACTCCAATCACGCACGACCATACCAGCAAGGGAGAGAGGTGGTTTCCAGACAGCCTCATCAACGCTGGGGAGACTACGTGCGCCCAAAGTGGCCGTCGGCCAATGCGAGATGACACCAAGTGGGTTGATTTTACAGATGTTTGGGGGTCGAACTCAGCTTTCGATGGGTCGCTTAATAATGGCGCATGCGACAGCGGACCGCATTTACAGTGGAATGAGCAAATGCCCGACAGTTTTTGCAAGTGAATGCACTAAATTGCAGTTCAGAGGGATCCTACAGTTAAGAAACATCGAGAGGCACAAGCGCTCCAGGCGGTTCCTTCAAACCGATTGACTTGCCGGTAAACTCTACGGACGGCCATATCTTAGACTGCAATAACAATATGCAGTTGTGTATATCAATACCTTGGCAATGAAAGAATTATACATGCTGAAATGCTTGAGCGGCTTTCGGAAATGGTTCCCCTTGCTTGTCAACCGTCTGCTCCGATGGTGGGCGTATAGACCTTGCACCAGCTATAACCACGGGGTCCGAAATCCGGTTATAAACCCGGCGAATCGCTAGGCAGGGACTCTACCCTGTATTGTGTTTCCTTTAAGTTCTGAACCGCTGCCACTTGGAACATCTATCCCGCCTCTATAACGGAGAAAATACTGCTGCTTCTTGGACTCTCAGCGGGAGGACGTTGGATTTTCGCGTGCCTATACTTACTTTTATATTGCGTGATGTAAACCGTTTGCATATTAAATGATTATCCTTATGCTTATGGTTGGCAAGCATGAGAACCCATGATCCAATAGGAAATCTCACTGATTGACTTCACAGGGTGGTATTTTGCCAATATTAGGGTTCTGCGTATATATTGAACGATGGTTGAAACTAAAATACCTTATTCGATGCAGCCAAATTCGAATTCGGAGTCTTTGCTAGCTAGTTCTAAGCGCAAATATCTGCAAACTGCACGTGAATTCAGGTTATGTGTCCGAACCTTTAGGACCCCGAATCGCGTCAACGCGTGATGCGAATTGTGTGACAGTTTCACAGAGCTCAGACACACCGCAAAGGTTGCGAAAGGTGCTTACGCACACACACTTGTCACCAAACTTGAAAAGAGTACCATGTGTTGGCACATGGCGTTTTCCAGTCCGCACATCCACCACCACGGCAACGGAGATTGCGGACATCATCGCTGCGGCGTACTCTTTCCGCGATCGCGACTCCTTGTGCTTATTATCGTTTTCGTAGCTCTCAAAAGTGAACGGTGTGTTGCATGCCGCCGAACAACCGCGTGAGAAGTCGCTCGTGCAATAGTCCGCAATCTTAGAACGGTGTTTGTTTAAGACTTAAGTTCTGCGTTGAGTTATTAGCTACCATGATACTAATAAAGTGTCGCGAACTTATGCACGACGTGTCCTTACGAAGCACGACTATCTAGTCCTACTACCATACAGTCTTACTTATTGTCAGTATCCCTATAACACCAGCTCAGTACTATATACATTGTCTTATGTCACTGTGCAGTCAACCTCTTACTGTAACCACACAAAAGGTCAAAATTTTCGATAACTACCTTTAGCTTCCTATGCAAGCTCTTTTTCTCAACATGTAAAAGACTGCAGTGTGCAGTTCTGACGCCAATATTTAAGCACAAGTCCACAGAATGCACAACTTCACAAGCAAAAGAATATCATAAATCATAAATTGCTATATCATAACACTGCTGTTTTCGCGGTCTGAGCAAGAACTTCCTCTATTGGAACTCACTGTTACGAAGGCAAAACAAAAAATGAGCGTCTGCCCTCACTCGGCTACGCCGCCCTACATATTACGGTTGCTACCTCCAAATAAGATGTAACACCCATCCGTACTTCCGTACCCTGTCACTGCTGTAACCGCTCGCGCGTATTGTGCTGCGCGTGTCATATGTTCGTCACAAGGACTACTGTCCCAGGTGTCACACCCCGGCTAAGGTACACGACAAGCCGCGGTTTGTGACAGCTGTCGCGAACTTATGCACGACGCGTCCTTACGAAGCACGACTATCTAGTCCTACTACCATACAGTCTTACTTATTGTCAGTATCCCTATAACACCAGCTCAGTACTATATACATCGTCTTATGTCACTGTGCAGTCAACCTCTTACTGTAACCACACAAAAGTTCAAATTTTTTGATAACTACCTTTAACTTCCTATGCAAGCTCTTTTTCTCAACATCCCCCATCTGTAGCTGCCACTGGCAGCACAGACATTAGATAAGAGCTTGTTCAGCATCTTCTGTTGTAGCACCATCCAGCGCGAACTTGCCCATGCTGAAAGTAAACATACCCACTCCAGTGGCTTCTCCTCCTCGTAGCATCCTTGCTCGTGTCAAAGGGTTTCGAAACACCATCACCCACATACATCTTCTACCTATGGGCCCATGCTCCAAGTGTCCAATCACATGCAAGCGTCCAGCATGACACAGTTTGCGAAAGTACTGCGCCCTGCTCTCTGTCATGTCTGTCATATAGTGCGATGGCACGTGAATGCAAGCCACCACTCTGCTGGCCAGCACTGCCAATGGCAATGCAATATCCAGTACGGCGAACCAAGGTGAGGTTATCACCGCATCACATACTCCATACTTCTCCTTCCAGGCACGATAGTTGCCCGGCTGTAGTGCATTGAGGGCTTCAGGCCATTTCAACTGCGGGTTCCAATCGTTGTTCATGAACTTCAAGTGAGGCCACTCCAGTGACATCACCTTGCCAATCACACCTGTACCAGCCCACGGGTCCCAGACCTGTGTGACCTTCTTCCAACTCACCTCGTGCGCCAGGCGTCTAACTTCTTGAGGAACCGTCATCACCAGTTCCAAGCCCCAGTCCAGCTGACTGGCAATCTTTACTTGGGCTCTGTTCAACTGAGTAACGTCCCCCCTCCTCTGCACCTCCTCCGGGCTCGTGGCCTGCACTGTAGCTGCCTTCCGCAAGCTCCTTGCACGAGTGTGCTGCTCTGAACACTTTCGGCTCAGGATGGTGCGGTGGCCATCATGCCAATGTCCTGGCATCAAGTCTGTGATCACCCTGCTCAGTTCTGCCTGGCTTCCCCACGCCACTCTGTCTGGGAGATCCCCCATGGTCCCCTCCTTTCTGGCAATCTGTCGCGACGTAAGCGCCGCCTGCCATGGATGCTCACGCCCCGGTCTTACTGCCCGGTGTGGGCCCACGTCCGCAGGCAATAACATCGTGTCTGCTCCCAATTTCTCTTTCAGCTGCAGTTCCATGGCAGCCATTCTTTCCACGATGGATGCGCCCACCTCGGCGGAGGCTGCCACCATAGTCACACTCAAGCATTTGGGGCATTGCCAATCTGACTCCTTCCGGCACTTTGTCCAGCGCCGGCTCCAGACACCAAATGTGATAGCCACGATTACATGTATCACACAACAGCATCGATGCCTCTCCATCTGTCCTCATGCACTTCTCACACGCGAGATGTTTACTGGGAATGGCTGCGCTGCAGTCATATTGGTCCTTCACCTGCAAGTGGCATGGTGCAATGTTTTGCACCGTACTCTTCTCCCGTAGCTTGGTGATGTCTTCCAAGATCACCACCCCATCCTTCTGCACCTTGACCAACTTCAGAATGGCTGGCTTGGTGGCTACCTCCATGCCAGAGCGTGGTTGTTGTCGTACGTACACGAAGTCACCCGCCTTGAACTGATGCGGCTTTGGCTCGTAGCTGCCACTCCTCCTATGCTCGTACAGCAGGGTGTCACGGTGTTGATTGAGCGATTTCCAAGTTGCATCCTGCGTGCACCATGAGCTTCTTCACGATAGCCGCTCGCTGCAACAAATCCTCAGCCAGAGTTCGCTCGTCCTGCCTTTCAAAGTCCAGCTCAGGTCGCGCACGAAGGTCTGGTGGCACAATAGCTTCCTGGGCGAACAGCAGCGTGAACGGCGCAACCCCAGTCGACTGCTGCTTGGCTGCGTTGTAACTTAGCACAAGTGACCAGAGCATCTCGTCCCACTCGAAGTCCAGGCCCTTGTCGAGGGCCATCTTCTTGAAGCAAAACTTGATCGTGCGTACCACCCGCTCGGTCATGCTGAGAAGCGCTTCGTTGTTTGCAGGTTGCGTTCCGATTTTTCGTTCGTGTGTAATGCCGCCAACTTCGCAGTTGCTGGCGGCACTCTGATGTCCTGCAGGTCGAGAAGTGTCGGATGCCGCCGCGTTGTAATATCGACCCGACGGTTCCGAAGGAATATCTAACCCCTGCCTCGGCGGCGCTTCGTACTGTGCGGGTTTTCTTTATGGCTCGCCATTTCTGATTCCGCCGACAACGTTCTCGCCGGTATCGAAACGAGCAACATTGAGGTATCGGCTAGGGGGGAACGTGTGGTCTTGCGAGATGATGACATTAAGGCCTTGAAGGTTTGGATGCGGACTGAATTGCCGGCTTATCGAGAGCTGGTGGAGAAGTGGGAGAAGTATGTGGAAGACGCGCGCAGGTGATTTGTGGCCCCATTCCCCGAGCGGTTGTTTATGCCCTTATGACGCCGTTATTGCATATTTAGGACGCGCCTAACGTACTAACGGTATCGTATCGCTGTGCACAGTTGGAATGCACAGATGCGACTGCGAAACAAGAAGTACCGGAACGCGGTGTGTGCAAGGGAGGGCAAACCCGAGCACATACGCGAGCCCCCATTTGGAGCGTACGCGGATCCTACGGAATGGTTGGGCCGAAAGTTCACCAAGTACGAGATGTTGCTCATGGCGGGGCCGACACCGGTTTGCTATAACTTCACGCACGTCAAGATCGGCGACGCTAACCGCACGGCTACGACCGATCGGAACAAGCGCACCGTACACAGCTACTTTCGCACTTTCTTCGCGAGTGAGGAAGTGGACGAGCACGGTGAGCCAAAATCCGTGGCAAGGTGAGAAAGGAGCACGCAGTATTCTACCTTTAACATGTCTTTAGGATGTCGTTATGACTCGATCAGGATGCGCATAATGTGCTAACGACATACTAACTTAGTTGTTTACACAATCGTGGGCTTGGTGATATGCAGGCACGGCCGTATTACGAGAATATTGCGGGTGGATATTGCAGGAAAGGTCTGCATCTTACTGAAATGCGATTGGTTCGCTAAGCCGACCGACGAACAGATCAAGGAGTACCGTCGACGTCACTCCATTCTCGGCCCGGATAACTTGACCAAGACGGTCTATACCTTCAACCCGCACGTAGACCGCGCGACCTTTGACAACATGGAGCCATTCATATTAGCCAATAGAGTAGAACAGCAGGTTGTTATTGTACCACATCCGTGCATGGCGACCGCGGTCATTCTCGATCCAACGGCCGACTTCTTCGAGGGATCAAGGACATAGGACGACGTATGAGACATGAATCGCTGCTAGTTTATTTTTTGCTTGCCACATGCCATGCAGGCAGTTGCAAATTGTGACCTTGGTAACGACCCCTGCAGTAGTACAACTAACGCATACTTTATAAGGCGCAGTGCCGCTAGAGTGCCATTAGCGTATTAACTTTGCCTACGAGCATCCTAACTACGTCCTAACGCCAACCTCCTAATGACATCCTAGAGGCATGCTAACGCCATCCTAACGTCCCTACCTTTCCGAGAAACTCCGCCCGCGTACTACTTTCCCCGAATCCCACCATACTCCGCGGAATAAACTTCCCCTGGCCTTCTAGTCACCATAAAACGCCATCTCAGTGATCTGCACACCCGCACGTGCCCCACCACTCACCCCTGCTCCATTTGGTGCCAACGCATACTTAAGGCGCAGTGCCGTTAGGACGCCTGTAGTACGCGCATCTTAACAGGCCAATATGGCGTTAGTATGCCTGTAGTATACTATACTACCGGCATACTAACGCCCATACGTACTAACTGGCCTTTACTATGCCTTTAGGACACCTTTAGTACACATACTACAGTTTCCTAGGACCGTAGGGAACGATTGTAGTAACCGACGACCGGGTAAAAAAGGGTAAAAACTGTCGCGAACATGAACCGGGCGATAATATATCATTTGAAACGGAGCGTGAGCGTCCGCATCCGTTACTTTCTGAGTTCCTTCATGGTGATTTGAAGGTGCGGTAAAAGGCGCATTGATTTCTGCCATTTGTTGTCAATCGGTGTGACCGTTGCTGACGCTGCGCTTCATCACTAATTGCAGACATCGAAGATACGGCGGGTAACCAACTGCTTGAAGTGCACGGTCCACATGACAAACAAGCAGTGTTCGGGCACCGTAATGCTGACGACGGTGACGACCTCTAGGAATCTGGCGTCTCTGTATTTTAACTTGGCGAATGGGGAAATTTTGTTCACCGCTTCGGAGATACAGATCGCAAAAACAAAAAGTGGTTCTACGACCGTTTGTTTCTGCAAAAGCTGTACGCGCTTGGCTTTAGAGGCCAGCATTTCAGTTACCTCATCGCCAAACAAACGAAGACAATACAATATCCTGTGATAGATTGCGCGCTTGATAATTTTGCGAATTTTTGGAGTGTAGACTATGCAAAACGTACATACGCGAGAAACCTGAGGATGTGCTGCGGCAGGATCTATCGCACGACGAGCTTTGCGTCAAAGACTGGTGGACATCAGATTTGTTTTTCGGGTGCAGCTTTCTATGGAGAAGTCGTTCGATTTCTGCGTAATAAAGTTAAATTGCTAGATGCCTCTGAAAAGAAAGAAAGCGGTGCTCGCATGTGATTTGATATTGATACACATTCGTCGTGCTTCATTGGACTCAACATGGCTTTCGGCATTGACGGTGTAGCTGCGGGGTTCGCTGGTTCCGGCATCGACATGGGCAATGACAACATCAACAACTACAACTCCGTCACCAGTGAGTCCCCGGTGATGTGTGTGGGGCATTTATGCCGGTACCCCGGCTTTGACTCATTGAGTCCGGTGGTGCAGGACAAGCTGATGCGGGTAATTGGTGAGGCCCTTGCCTCCGGGGCTGCGGACTCTGCTGGTGGTGGCGGCATGCCGGCAGCAGCCTCAATGCCTGGTGGTGGTCCCACGGTGGGAACACCTTGGCATTACTGGATGCACACCAGCATACAGGTGGTGTGTGGTTTCTGTTTGACTACGACAAGATGTTCAGTTGGCTTTGTGGTTCCAGCTGTACTCAGCTTCAATGTGGTTTTGGAATTTGATAAGGTTTTCTTCAATTTGTATTTGCAGTACTGTATTTGCACTTCAATTGACTTTGGCATATGTGACTCCGTGTGTCGTTTAGCAGTTACAGCAGCTTGTTTTATTCGACAGTTTTAACCTCGAGCATATCAGAATAGCACAGTAGGACTGCAGCTTGACTGCCTAACTAATGTTGCTGTGTGTCGTGCACGGCATAACTCTTCTAGCTAATCACCATCTCCGCGGGTATGCAGGTGGTGTGTTGGGTTCTGGCCAGACAGCCCTGATAGGCAGGCCCCTGAGCCAAAAAGGTCAAGTCTACGATAGGGACTAGGAAGTAGCCGTACAGTTGTCGGTGATGACCATTCCGGGTTTAGGTTTCGTTTACTTCTCATATGTTATCTATTTTATTCAGTTTATCAATATTCACTGCGATAAGCAACCGAGAGAGTTCTGATATTTCACACCTGAATATATCCACCGGATATATTCCCCTACTATAATAAGCGAATTAAAAAAAAAAAAAAGTAGCCGAACACTTTTAAAATCCCTGCGTGTATCACAATAGTCACGACAAGGTCACCGTTCGCCATATACCGAGGCGAAAGACGTTGACGAAATTGTGAGGTGCGTAGCTGTGAAGAATTTTACAATGCAGTTCGAATTGGTATTGCGGCTTGGGGTGGGTCAACGCGTACAACGAAGAACCAGTCACGCAACGCGGACGGCAAACCGAACCTCAATGGAGAATGGTCCGCGATGTCGATGTGTTCACCGTCCGCTGCCGGCGACGCTCAGTGCGGTCATTGTGTCTGTGTCTCACACACGATATGACGCAGCTGTGACATGCAGTCATTATATGTCACAGGACAAGTTCCCAGCGCCCCCTACGCCTGCCCTGAGTATGGTGTGGCTAAAATCTGTGTCAAAGAAAGAGTTATACCATTTTGCGCACAGACTTTCGTAGACCTTGTGCTTCGAATATATCAAAGATAAATATCTTGGCAATATTTCTACGCAGTTACGTGCGCTAGAACGCACGGGAAGCCGTTTGCTGTTTAGCATGTATTGGGTTTGGCGAAACATTCGAACCCAAGCCCGATAGATCTGCCAAAGAAATAAATTGATGGTTTTGCCAACAAGTTATCTCAGGCCTTGAGCTTCTGAGAACTGAAAGATATATATCTTGTAAATATTTGTGCATAGTTTCGCGCGCTATAACGCACGGGAAGTATTTTCCAGTTTGGCATGTATTGGGTTTGGGTAAACTCGAACACAAACCCAATAAATCTGCCAAATAAATAAATTGATGGCTTCGTGCACAAGGCTTTTGAGGCCTTGGGCCTTTGGCAACTAAAAGATATATATCTTAGTAATAATTTTGCAAAGTTACGTGCGTTGGAACTCACGGGAAGCCCTTTGCTGTTTGGCATGTTTGGGTTTGGGTTTGCGGTTTACCCAAACCCATGATGTGCAGCACGCGTTTTGCGCATAGCTTACATCAGAGGTTGTGCGTTTGAGGGTGCACCAATATTGCTGTTAGCAATGCGTTCGCCAAGTATCGTGCGCTAGAACGCACGAGAACCCCTCCGCTGTTTGAGTTTTTATGCGATGTGCATGAAAGTTATAAGGGCCTATCAGCTTAGCTCGCAGTCGCGACTGCAAACTGAGCTGATGCGGCCACGGATCGGCTCAATCAAGAGCTCAAAAACTTCCTAGGAGTCTAAATGATATATCTATGTGCGTTGCGAACGTTGGAAAAATGTTTTCCTAATCTAATTTACTCGCAAACAGTGTGGGGTAGACGTGCAGTGAAGCCTTAATTTAATATTCACGGCCGTGAATTTAATATTCACGGCCGTGAATTCCAGATTCGGGAGGGCGTAAACCGTACGTTTATGTGAGAACTGAAGTCGGCTTGGTTGCAAAGACCTGTCTGGTATTTTCTCTAAGTATTTTCAGACGTGTTCCCAAAGTGACCAAAAACCGAACGATCGGCGATCGAACGGTTTTTGGTCACTTTGGGAGTGAGATCGTGAGTTTAGGCTTGGTGAAAACACGTGCGACAATACTAAGTATTTTCAGACGTGTTCCCAAAGTGGCCAAAAACCGTTCGATCCAGATCGAACGGATTTTTGTTACTTTGGGAACACGTCTGAAAATACTTAGAGAAAATACTTACTGTCTGATTTGTTAAATATGCAATTTTAACTAAAGGCGGAAGGCTTTCTCTCCGGGAGTGTGCCCCTGTCCAGCGAAATAAAGATCTCTAAGATTGTATACTAATCTGAGTAATCTTTTGCTTCAAAATATTATCACATATTCCTACTTAGTATGTGGGTACCCGTTTCGCAAAGAATGAAAACCCATAGCGCAACTATTGCGGGTTTCAAATTCCTTAAATTCCACCCGCTCCCGCCAAATGAACGCGTCAACCCACAACGAGATGTGTGGTTGACCGTTCAGTCTGTGCAATTTGTTTAGGGAAAACAACGCATACGAAATGCTATTTTTGCTAACGCTTCCCTCATCCGTTGCCCACGCTCTCTTGCAAACGAGCGCGCGAATGAGGGAAGAAACGCCTAGCGGTAACGTGGACGCGGTTGACATCCGCGTTTCCGCTAGAGGTGAAATTGCACTGCCAAACGGGCAGTATGTGTTTATTATGCTTATATGATATGCGTGATATGTTCATGCTGTGCAGGATGCGTCCCTGTTGGGCGTGAGTCGAGTTGGCTGGCTCGAATCACGCCCATTACCCCCCTCACAAGAACCGTCCAGCATCCTAGATTCCGAACGGATCTTGCTTCCAACCCTTTCTAATTTAAGCAGAATTGCCTGCACACTCGGTATCGTGGTCAGGAACTCGCGTAGAATTACGTATCTCGTTCGATGAAAGCCACGTACGGTACCTGGTTCACTGAAAGCCCCGTATCTGGTTCAACGAACGCCACGTATCTGGTTCAACGAAAGCCCTGTATCTAGTTCAATGAAAGCCCCGTATCTGGTTCAACGAAAGCCCCGTATCTGGTTCAATGAAAGCCCCGTAATCTTGCTTGCGCAAAAAAATGTTGTTCCTAACACTTATTACGTAGAATGTAGATGGAAAGTTATGTTGTGTTAATGCCCCGTGTGATAAATGTGATAAATACCCCGGTTTTGGCCGTAGCTTAGGAGACGTGGAAGCGTGGTACGTTTTTTTCAACTCTGAAGAAGCGAAAGATTTGATATCGAAAAAAACGCAAGAGTTTCACACACAACTGTACAAGGGAGCGGAAAGCAAGGGCAACGCACCTTTCATTTTTGATGGAGAATCTTTTACCGTGTCCTCTTTCTTGAATAGAGGACAATAAAAGGCATGCCATCAGTGTGTTCTATATAAACACGCCCACCTTTATCGCAAGCAAGACACATTTTTGTGTAGTGTTTGGAGGCTTTTCTCACGTTTGCAAAAAAATAAAAGCGACTGGTCATAGACGGCCATATTTGAATACGATATTGGATGTGCCTCATGCATGTGACATATATTCTATTCGCGAAAAACATCAGTTTTTTTTCTATTCCCCATTTTGGCTTAATCTATTCCCGAATGATAGTTTTTCGGAATACCGTCGATGTACTCGGAGAGACTCTAGGGCAGCCCGAATAGCGGTCACGCGTGCACAACGGTGCGCGTTGGACATGGCCGACAGCAGAGTGCAGAATTCTGTGAAATATAATATAGGGTTATTCGCAAGCGAAACCCCAACTTTTCGTAAAATTGTCAATTTCCAGCGACGGAAAAGTCAAATTAGGGTGAATTTTGACGGGGAACACGTACCTCGGTTTTTATGATTTTTTCGTACCTCGGTTCGCAGTCAGAAAACGTCCCGGCGGAGACCTCCTGCAGCATCAAACAAAGCAGCGAGAAAGCGTAATAAGGAGAAGAATGAGCCCGATCACGAATTCTCAATAACGGTTTCACCGCTTGGGGATGACCTACCTCTGGAACTGTTTCACAAGGGGGCCGACTACCTTGACAGCGTACTCACCTGGTTCACATGCGTTTATAAACAAGGGGACGAAGAAGGATTCTGGCATGCCCAAGCATGTGGCGGCGGTTCAAACATCTCGAAGGCGACGTTACATGCGGCGTTAAAGGCGAAGCTCGGATGGACCGGCGTCAACAAGCAATGGACGTGGCATCTTGTTGTCAAGTACCTGTCATACACGAACAAGGTGCACACTAAGTCGGGAATGATTGAGTATTGTCACACGAACGTAGCAAGATTCCACGATGTAGTAATTCGCAACAAAACCGTCAGCGCTCAGGACATCAATGCCGATTTGAACACATATCTCCTCTATGGATCTTCGCAGCTGAAAGGAAGGATGGAACTCACCTAAGTCAACCTTTTCGGTAAAGCTGATCTTTTCCGCCGCTTCCGCATGCAGAGGAAGTTCGCTAACGCACTCTTAACCGAATGATCCGCGCCGACAAATATACCTTTGCCACCGACTTCAATATAAATGGACGTGGGCTTGCGGAGCACCGCTGCGAGGTCGTGTCACATATGCTTATCATGCCCGCTCTCACTAACGACAGCGATATTACAAACGTATTGTTCCCTGGCTTCGACAGACCAATGTATACACCCACTACAAGCCACGCGATGACATGAAATCACACGATTGTCTTGACTGTGACTTAACATGTACCGTGGTATTATCCTGCGTTGTAAATTCCTGACGTCCGAATTTCTGATTTTTTAATGGCTGACTCTCACGTCTTCATGCGTGCAGGTATTTTAACAACCGGATCGTCAATTACCGTTTTGACATCAATCAGATGCCTTTCGAGGGGTCTGATCTGTCATATGAGGGGGACGTTCAGAGGGAACGAATGACAGAGGCCAGAACTAGTCTTCCCAAGGAGGGTCGATATTTTACCGAGGTTCCGACAGAGCAGATGGCTGCGGTAACAGAGCGTGAAGGTCAAGTCCAGACAGAGGAGGTGCAGGATGAGGTGGTGATCATTGATTCCATATCTCGCCTGTGCATTTGTATGGCCTTTGTCATGGATTTGTGACTGCTGATGGGGCCGCTGGTGCCTCAGAAATCCCAGTGCCACTCGCCGTGAATGTCACAGCAACAGAAAATGTTGCCGAGCCCGCTGCTGTTGTTATTTCGGGTGCAACCCCACAAAGTACAGTAGCATCTACAGCTAGTCTCTCAGCATCTCCTCAATATTCTGCTGATAATATTTTAGCGCTTTTAGGTAGCCTTGGGGAAACATTTAAAATGTATTTCTCTTTTTATAATGAATTTTCGTGTTTTCAATTAAAAAACTTTCTATGTCTAGACGGGTCATGCCGAATGTTTAAAAAGTTAATTACAAAGGTTATCGATAATGCATTGAATTAAATAGTTTGCTGTATGTTGAATACATTTGGTTGCTTAAAATATGGTAGAACTTTGCTTTGGTCCTAAAACATAAAGCGTAGAGGTTCAGCGTACCATTCAAATTAGGCAACCATATTCAAAAGTTACTTGTAAGCACCTAATGTTACACAATTTGCTGTGAACTTATATCGGAATGCCCAGCTACTACATGTGAAAGCATTATCATATGAAGGCAAAATGGAAATTCACGAAATGCACTCCCAACGCTACTAATCGTACAATTAGTTTGCAAGATCACTCTCATAGCCAAATATACAACATAGTGATACACGTATATATGATTAGAAATGTTGTTACTACAAAATTGGCTTAAGTACATCTATCTATCTAGCATTTATTTCTCGCCAAGAGCCTGGGGAATAACCCGGAGCAGCGTCTGAATTTGGAAGGCGCCCACCAAGGCAAGTGGGGAGAACAGCACCAGCATTCCAAGGAGAAGCGCTGGAGGGCCAGATTCGCCAGAAGAGCCTTGGTCGGCGACAACAACCTTAGCGGCAGGGGCGTCCTTAACAGCGGCAACTTTGGCGGCCTGTATACAAACCATTCAACCAACCTCAGCACTCAGTTCAGCATATGAAACGCGCAGACCGAGCGAAACAAGCAAGCAAACGAAAGGGGTGGTTAGTTGGAGGCCCTACAGGTTCCTGCGAAAAAGAAACCCGAGACAAGGGCCGAGTATTGAGCACTCTTCATGCACACAAGGTCGTGTCTGCCGAACGAAGAACAGGAGGAGTGCTCGGGAGCAATACTGTTTTTTCACCTTCTCTGCCTTTGGCGCGGGGGCCGCGAAGTTCTTCTTTGTCCCTTCGGAGGACTTTTCCGTGAGCGAAAACTGTGATCACCACGACAGAAGCTTCAGTCAAAGTGTTCAGGCGAACTGAGGAACAAAGTCTAAACTCCCGACACTCCAAGAGAAACCAGGTGCGGGCTTGCCGCGAAGAGGTACATAGGATGTGTGCGTCACCCTGTGGCATCTCCCTGCTAGCAAAAGACGCGGTTCGACGTGTATTCTATTCGGGGTTATGCGCGGGACAACGGTCTGGGAAAATAACGTAAGCCTCGTAACGCAGCGGTGGACCTAAAGCACTGAAAACTGTCTCACCAAGAGCCAGGCGTGTACACTGCTGGGAGAGGTGTATGACGTGACGTGCCGCCTGAACACTGGGTAAAGCCAACCAGGGACACATAGCATACAGGCCCGAAATGGTCGAGAAGAGCAGGGTTTCTTCTATACACATTTCACTAACGGGGTCAGCACTGTTGTATCAAACAGGTTGGTCACTGCGTTGGTCATCCCGGTCCTCCGGTGACGAGAATCAGTCAGAGACGAGAAAGCTGCTTCTGAAACATTAAGTGATGTCAACGCTCCTAATACAAGGTATAATACCATACCTCTTCAAGAAGCTGGCTCTTCAGAAGAGCTGCGGCGGCCTTGGAATCCTGCTTGATTCCCCCAAAGCTTCAACTCGTGACGAGCAGTACAACCGTTAGGCAGCTCTACGCCAGATGATGGCCAAGTACGTGCATCTGCTGGAAGGGTGCTCAGAAGAGTAACCACAAGTGCCTAACGTTTCCGACGGTGAAGAGCACGCTTAACGTATTTACATATCGCAGCTCAGGGTTGTTGTCGATTGAGAGCATGCGATACATGTGAGACTGTTCAGATACTATCCAGAAATATGAAGCCTTTCGATTACAATCAGGTACAGAAAATAGCGCGTGCAATGCAGTCCCTTGCAGCATACCTCATCTGCGTGGGCCACGGCAGGCTGGAAAAGGAGAGCAGCCCCGAGAACGCCAGCAGCGGCAGTCTTGGCAACGGAGACGGAAACTTCTTTCTGAACGGAGCAACGGACAGTCGAAACCTTGGCACTTCGCTGCGCCTTCAAGGAACGGCGTTGGCTCAACACGGGCACACCGGCGATAGAAGTTTGGGCGAATGCAGCCATTTTTCTTATGTGAAGTGGCGGAGTGAACAGACCCGGGGGAACAGACAGCAAATTTTGTGAGTGAGTGGCAGCAACTTTTTCCAGATCAGATAATAGCGAATCCACAGAACACTTACAAGTTCGCGTGCCAATACTCGGTCGACGCCATAGGATTGCGCAGTTCCGTCTGACGTGAGGGACAGGAGATTGCACCACTGTCCCACGTAGATGGGATAATGCCACGTTGTCCAAACATTGTGCTTTAAATTTTGAACAAAACATTCATTGGATGCAATCATGTTTGCGATCTGCGATCTGCATCTGATTTCCCCGATTCGAGCGTGACAGACATGCGATGGAATCACTTCGACTTGTGATCGCGCTCGATATCGAATGCTTCGTGTGGACTCTAAACTCAAAACTGAAAACTCGAAACTCCAACTGAAAACTCTAAGTAAACTCAACTGCAAAACTGGAAATCACCATCTCGATCTGCATCTCCAATTCTCCATAATCCAAAATCCATTAATAATGATCGTCGATCACGATCATCGTCGATTCTGTAGTTTCTTGTTTGAACACCTATACCCTGTGACCCTTATGTATGGGAGTGTCACACCTTAACCTTTTTTAAAAACCTATGAAAGGGGTTTGTGACCGTTTTGAGGGGTCGTCTATTTTTCAGACCCGACAGGCTGATCCTGGTGTGATATCATGGATAATGTTTCGTACAGGAACGAAATTGTTTTAAGGCAAGTAGATTCTTGCAGTAGATGGCAAACTGTCTTGTGCATTTGTAACCGTTACGCGCATCCTTCCAGCACGTCTTGCGTAACAAAATCTTAGGCTCTAAGGGAGGTAGAGTTCCCAATCGCCGCTTAGATGAGTCTCAAGGAGGGCGAGGAACGGAATCATTCAATACGCACAGAGGAGGAGACACTTTGCTTTTCGCTTGCAGCTAAGAAGAAAAGGAGTAAGCGCAATCGGATCGAAGCGAAGCCTGTGGAATATGACTACAACGACGTGCGTTCGTATTCCCGCGACTGTACTCAGAAAAACAGAGCTGTTTCAAGTGGACACCCGCGTTTTCATATCGTGCGCTGTCGAACGGCTGCGCTTACTCGAAAGGTTGCTAAATCAGTTTATCTGCGCTGTGTTGCGTATGGCGTCGTTACTATGTCGGGGGGGTCAACCGATGTCGAAAATAGCTTAACTTGCTCGTGGATCTTGGCTAATAAGACACAAGTTGATCGTAGTCCGAAGAGTGTAGTCCCAAGAATACACTCATGGCACAAATATTCCCCAACTAGCGTGTTATATCATCGGGCAATCTTTCCAGCGGGGCTCCCGTTAGAACAGTAAGAATGCCGGAATGCCACTGTTCCATCCCGAAGTACGAAATGCATCCATAGACAGTCCACTGGAATCCCGGAGGGAGATATCCCCGGTATAAGACAAAAATTAAATGTAGTTCACTGTCGAGCGTTGTTCGTCCTGTGGTGCTATTCGTGCAGCTTTTGCAGCGCCTGTACCATACTCTGCGAGAAGAGGACCCCGAGGGTACTCTTCTCCAAAGTCAGTGGAGAATCACTATGAAAACTCCTCAGGTGAATACAACGGTGCTTCTCAACTGACGTTGTCTGCTCAGCTGACCGTTGTGACTGCATTCTTGCGTTGCTTTCAAAACTAACGTTAAGTGAGGCCAAGCCCTAAGCGCCAACATCTACAGAGTGTACACTGCAGTCGCTCTGAAAAGATGAGACTGAATATAAAGAAAAGCTAGGTGCTGTCAATACCGCCGAAAGTACCAACAGGCTGAGCCGGACTTTGCCGCGCGACCAGATTATCGCAGGTATACCTGGGGAGTTCGTAGTTTCAAACTTTGTGGAACTTAGCCAGTTATTGCAGCGAGAACCAACGCACATCCAGGTGTGTCCGCTGATATCCCGAGAGCGACCCTGCTTGGAAGCTCATTTTCTCTCTGTTCCTAAGAGTTTCATCCCGCCAATTTCACGGTTTTGCCACACAGTGCAAAAGAAATCGAGTTCCCGCCTGGAAAACACTGTTTGGCGGAGGTAATGCATTGTGTTGGTAGCCCGTGTCAACGAAAAGCGTTTTCGCGCAGTAATGATCCATGTTAATACGCTTTTGTGGGAGGTGATACAAAGGGTTGTCGACCCGCTATTAAGGAAGTCTCGCGCAACGAAGAAGTCGGGTGATTCTGTTTTGGGGGAGAAGACGTAGACCCAAACTTCTCGGACCTGAATTGTTTGTGAAACGACTTCTCCTCTGTGCACACGTAGGCGCGTACACAACCCTGTAGATTCAGCCTATAGCCCACTAACACGCCATGCACTTGAGCCACCCTCGTCAGCCACACTAACCTCATTACTGGCCGAAGCCGTTCAAGGCTTGGATGCAGGCCAGGCTCAACGCTCACTCCACGATCACTGCGACGGGCGGGCTCTCCTTATCAGCAAGTGTGGGGTTCACGTTAGCTGCCCATGATGTCGCGCGCGCCTTTCACGACTTCGTGAACCAGTATGTAGTATGCTGCACTTGTCAGGTCCGACTTTACTACGATGGCACAACTGCCAGGGGGTAGCTTCACGGCGCACTTGTAAGAACGTTTTCGTATTTTTACAATCATCTATCTTTGCTGCATACATTCGGCTTGCTACGAGAATGTTCGAGGCTGAGGTTGTCAGGGTTAGATGTTGGGGATGTGTCGTGCGATCAACTACTTAGGGTTTGTGTTCAAATGTCAGTAATCCCTTGCAATTATTTTATTGGCCAACGTCAAAGTTAAGGGGATCAACCCGCTCGAGCCGTACTCATCAGGCCAGGGGATAGGTGCAGTTTCCAGGAACAGAGCTGCAGCAAGGACGCCGCAACTGGACCTGCTCTTGTCTCGTGGTGACACCTCCCTTCCTCCTGCCTTACAGTTTGGCCCGGGCATGCCATCTTGGGGCACGAACCTTGCTGCAGTGTTCGCAATCCTAGTATTAACATTCTGTAGATACTGACATATCATCGAGCGGATATATGCCATTCTTTATGTGTCAGCTAACCGGGCACAATCTGTCATTCGGATCGTCCGACAGCTGTCTGCAGTGCATTGTTCAGTCGTCGTTCATTTCATCCTTGGCAGCCTGTGCACGGCTTTTGGACTTCGAGCACAAGGCATGCATATGCTCATTCTACTTGAACAACTGGCCTCTCCACTACCAGCATGGACGGCAGTCCACAAAGTTTTGTGGGCTCCCCAGACAGTACGGTTATTGAGAGTAACGTCACGGACATGGATGGAATGCCCCCGAGTCGGGTGATACCATCCATGTCGCGACATACCATCCATGTCCAAAGTATAGGATAACTTTTTACGATATTTCCCAAGAAAAATAAAATTTTCTGACCGGACCGATGGAGGCTCCTCGACGAGAGCTCGATCGGACGGTGAAAGGCTTGGAAATTTTTGGTCAAAATTTGATCGAACGATATGAAACATACATGGATGGTATTCAGCTCGAGTGGGATGGTATTCACGCCGAACACCATCCTCCACAGACGTCATTCTCAATAACCAAACTGCTAGGGGGATGCTGCTCCTGGGAGAAGTGCCGCAGTGTAGCAAGGAGGCTTGCCCTGGTGTGTGTTGGTGCTTCACCTTGTAGAGACTGCTATACCACATTCATTTGGGCACCCAAAGCGGAATCCAAAGTTGCCGCCGAAGTGTGGAGGAAACTGTACAGGGCGTCTGAGAGAAAGAGAAGCTGTCCGCTTGTTCTGGATTCTACCACATAGCAGACAGGGAAAAAGGAAAGAAAACAGGGATAGCTGACATATGATTGCGGGATGTGTTGCAAGTGTGGAAATCGGCACGAAGTGCAAGCTTTATGACCAGCAAGACATCACAGGGTCTGGAAGCTTGACTGACGGGTGCGAGCCTTTACCACCAGCGGGGTATCCTGACTCTTAACCGACTCGCATGACGTCCTAATGCTTTAGATGAATCGATGGGAGAGGATGTGTATCGATGACGTCTCCCACTTGTCATGTTGTCATATATGTTCATACCATAGCTAATTCTCTCCTTGATTATACCTCCAGACTTGCTCAACTCATCCTTTCCTGCTCTATTCTTACACCTTCCTGCAATATTTCATCTGCATTAGCGACTCAGCCTTCTTGTGATTCATATTCGGTCTTCATCCCTGCGTTTGCACGCCTCCCTGAAAATAACAGGGGTTGCGAATGTGACCTCTAAAATGGTTGTGATTTTCATTGATAATTGTGTTGTCACCTTACAATGCGATTCCCTGCCGTCAGCACAGACCCCCCTATTTTCAGTTCACTGCCGTCAGCACGGAACCTCCCCCCGATTTTCAATTCACTGCTGTCAGCACGGAACCTCCCCTCGATTATCGATTCAGTGCCGTCAGCACAGACCTCCCCTATTTTCAATTCAGTGCCGTCAGCACGGACCTCCCCGATTTTCAATTCAGTGCCGTCAGCACAAACCCCCAATTTTCGATTCAGTGCCGTCCAGAACAGACCCCCTATTGACAATTCACTGCCTTCAGCACAATTCCCCCTGTTGTCAATTCACTGCCGTCAGCACAGACCCCCGATTTTCGATTCACTGCCGTCAGCACAGACCCCCCTAATTTTCGATTCACTGCCGTCAGCAAAGACCTCCCCTTTTTTGCCCTATCTATGGACGGTTTTTTTCCTTCCGGATGGCGGTCTGCTGCCTACGTTAGCAAGCGTACGTAAGTTGGTGAACTTTTTACATTTATATAGTGAACGATGCATGAACCTCACTTTATTCAAATGCGGCAACTTCCTCGCTGCCACACTCCTTACACAGGTTTAAAATCTCTTAACAGGCATCGCGGCGATTGCCTTGGAAAGCAAAAAGTTATTGCTTAGGCGTCATCACAGACTCGTAAAACGAAACTATGGAAATCCAAGACTACGCTTATCCCAAGTTTTCCTAGCAGTCATATTTTACACTTCAGAGCGGTTTAAGGGTCCGAGGATCTATCCAATAGCGTGTCCAACATGTGCACAAGATAGAAGAAACATGTAACCATCTTGCAGCTCTGAATTTAAGTTGCAAGATGCAAGTATATAGTCTCGAAGCTAAGTGTGGCTTTGTACAACACTGCAGATCCCCCAATGCAAATCCTGCGAATGCTTAGGGACAGCTATATAGTTGTTCGTTGCATAAAGCAGTGCGTGAATGAACCAGTGCATTTGTAAGTTCAATGTTCTTGGATACAGGGTGTTGGGTCACATCATCGGAACGGGCTGACCTATGTGCCATTTATGCAAAGCTACCCTACCTAGTGCTTACCATGTTGCTAAGTGTCAGTTGAAGAAGCTCGGCAAGTGAGATTATGTGACTCTGCATGCAGGAGCAAGCATGGGAGGACTGACGTGCGTTCACAAAAATCAAACCTAGCATTGCACGACTCCTCTTCTACCTCGCTTCAGCCAAGTTGCGCCCTGAGCTGTTTGACTTTAACCAGTCCAAGGCAGAGCCGCCGCTGACTCCAATGTCAAAATTATTGTGCCAAGCCTGGCAAAGCTGTAACCTGAGGGTTTGAAATGTAGTGTAATGATGCGGTCTGTAATACAGTTTACCAAATTTCAGTGAATATCTCGAATAAGTAGCTCTATGTATGGATGTACGGATGTATGAATATTTCAGCAATTTCACCCCATAAGATTCGGGCTTAGAGCCTCACATAGCGACACAGCACGATACGCACCCACCTGGAGCAGACAAGTGTGCGGGGAGGTCACATGCAGTCGAACTTGTTCCATCCCAGCCGCTCGCTTCCATAAGGTTTCCAGCGTTATTGCAGAGGAGTGAAGGGGGACGTGCAACAGGTGATCCCACACACAACCAAATTATTATATAATATAGTATTCACTCTGGCTTACCACCATGCATTGTGCGATTTGTACCAAGCAACACAGGCATCCGATAATTACATCAGACCATGATAATTATAATTACACCCTGGCTTACCACAAAGCGACTGGCATGTGCCAAGCAACAGAGGCATCCGATATTACACGGACCGCGACTTACATGCACACCGGGCGATACCAGCGGCATACATACGCGACGCTTTACCTGGCGCGGGCAGGGCATGCAAGACTACAATGGCGATTCACGCTGGTCGATAGATTCCATAAATGGTAGTGACGAATCCACTGTACAAGTCAGGTTGATCCTTTCAAATGCCAGGGGAAAATGCCCCCGGCAGGATTTGAACCTGCGACATATCGCTCTCTAGTGCGACCGCTCTACGCCACTGAGCTACAGGAGCAACTTGATGCTTCGAAGCGTATGTAGTGGCAGTCTTGTACAGTGTCCGCGGAATCGAATGGCGCGATGACGTGTGCGGCATCGACTTCACCATCGATGGTATGACGCGCGATTGCATTATGCGACGCGCGACCGCCCGCATTATGATTCGCTGCCGATTTATTCTATAATCTATGATGATGACCATCCGTGCGTCGCGAG
>LGRX02018636.1:0-14834 GCA_001247695.2 Cymbomonas tetramitiformis | reverse complement strand
CCCATTACAAACAACGTGGGTGTATCAACGGCGCTGGCCCATTACAAACAACATGGGCGCATCAACGGTGCTGGCCCATTACAAACAATGTGGGTGCATCAACGGCGCTGGCCCATTACAAACAACGTGGGTGGATCGGCACTATGCTTCGAGACCATGAACAAATACCTTGACGAGATACGTTGCTAAGATTTTCTCAATGGACCTGAAGAGACCGAGGGGACCCATACTGATACCCTCCCCGAGCTGGTCCTTCGTATACCTGCAGAACGCGTGGGGGACACCCACATGCCACCCAACACCCGTAAATCGATGGTGCTTTGAGCCCGAGGCGGCCTAAAATACACAGAATGCAGAAAGGATTGTTGCATGTGGTAAACAAAGGCAGTGGTGTAGATTGTGATGTCAACTGTACTTCTTCCCTTGATGAGCTTGCTATGACGTAGTCACCTAACGATACCTCCAAATTAACAACACGCACCAGCGCAGCACTGAGGGATTCGCAAGAACCCCAACCTCCAGACGGAGACTGCCCAGGGAGAGGGAACACATGAACATGGATGGGCGCGACAAGGGGCTCAGCGAGTAGAACACCCGGGGAATACCGCAGCAAACTTTTGGTGGATTCCAAGTATGGTTCGTAGCCAAACATCAGCCATTGGGCCAACTTTGGCACAAAACAAACCGGGTCCACGTACACCATTTGCCTGTCGTTAACAATCCGCCGCCGCCGCCGCCATGAATATGACGGGACAGGTTATATGTAAGCTGGAAACAGAGAGAGACCTCTTGTGAGTCCCGAGGCTCGTCCCCTATGGAGGATCCATGCAATGAGATGCAAATGAATGCAAATGAGATCGATTGGTATCTAAACTTTGGACTCAGTTCGAGCTCTTGTGGCGCAATGTCCTGGAATGTGCACAGATTCAGAGCACAGGCACGTAAGGTAGAGTGTGCGGTCTGGGAGCCTGAAGCCCTTTCATTCGGAGCTCGAGGAGAACTCTGCAGCCCGCAGCTGCAGGATCACACATCCCTAATCCGAGGGTGATTCTGCAACAGATGCCTGCGGACTACTCCAGAAACGGCATACGCTTCCACTATTTGCAGTTGCTCATTGGGCAGCGTTCAAAATATTGTGTCGGAGGGGACCTCACCTGCAGCGGTCCGGAAATCTCCGTCTTAAGAAGGTCAGGATGGCAGTTCCATAGGAATGGGCAAAAATGTCAGCCATCGGGGAGTTGAAATCATCCATGATTTGCACAAGAATCTGAGTGCACAACAATGCCCCCCCATTGAAGCACTCCTCTCCTTGCATTCCCAGCACAAGTGGCGAAGAGTGGGCGGTGCCTTTGACTGGACAACACGTTGCGCACAGCGGGCGGCGCCATTCAGCATTCCGCTTTGGAGCTCTGGTATGTACCAGGTGCATGGGTTGCAGTCAGACTCCGCTGCGCGCACCTGTGCAAACTCGATGGGCGTGGGGAAGCGCCCGTCGTGGCCCGCCGCAGCCCAGCGCTGCGAGATGAGAGGGAACTCGGGGACGAGGCAAAGCCGGTCGCTTGGCATTTGGGTGGTGAGAAATAAGGAGTACTGCGTGAGGCCCCAGCCGAGGCCATGGAGAAATATCAGGGGGGGAAGCTGCGCGGCGCCTTCCACTTCGGCCTTTTGGGGGCTCCTCGGTGGCCTCATCCACAAGAACACGCCGTGGCGCCCGGGAACCTGCCGGCCAGCACCAGTTTGCGATGACATCATCACCTGGGGAAACGTCCTGTGGAGCATGGCTTCTCCACCAACCTTCAATCCTTGGGCTTGAACTTCCGAGTCCAAGGTAGCTCTGAAAGAAAGCAGTAACCGCGAGCGCGCCGCAACAAGCATTAGGGAAAAATAAGCACATAAGGCCAACAGCAGTGTGCACGGTAAAGCTTCGATTGTCAGAGTCTAGCAGGCGCAGAGCCGTGACGCCTAGCAGCAGGCCGCGTGGAGCCGTGACGTCTAGCAGCAAGCCGCGCAGAGCCGTGACGTCTAGCAGCAGGCCGCGCAGAGCCGTCACGTCTAGCAGCAGACAGCGCAGAGCCGTGTCGTCTAGCAGCAGACAGCGCAGAGCCGTGGACGTCTAGCAAGGTGCCGCGCGAGCCGTGACGTCTAGCAGCAGGCCGCGCGTGAGCCGTGATATTTCAGCAGCAGGCCGCGCAGCCGTGATATCTAGCAGCAGACCGCGCAAAGCCGTGACGTCTAGCAGCAGGCCGCGCAGAGCCGTGACGTCTAGCAGCAGACCGCGCAGAGCCGTGACGTCTAGCAGCAGGCCGCGCAGAGCCATCACGTCTAGCAGCAGGCCACGCAGAGCCGTGACGTCTAGCAGCAGGCCGCGCGGAGCCGTCACGTCTAGCAGCAAGCCACGCAGAGCCATCACGTCTAGCAGCAGGCCGCGCAGAGCCGTGGCGAATAGCAGCAAGCCGCGCGGAGCCGTGACGTCTAGCAGCAGGCCGCGCGGAGCCGTGACGTCTAGCAGCAGGTCATGTAGCTGTGACATTCAGGCAGAAAGAGAGCCGGGATATCTAGTAGCAAAGATCGCGCAGCCGTGACGCTCTGGAAGCAGCAGGCCGCGCAGCCGTGACGCCTAGCAGCAGACCGCGCAGAGCCGTGGGATTGCCAGGCAGCAGGCCGCGCAGGAGCCATCACGCCTAGCAGCAGGCCACGCAGAGCTGTGACGTTTAGCAGCAGGCCGCGTTGAGCCACGTCTAGCAAAGTAGCCACGCAGAGCCATCTGGCTGCCTAGCAGCAGGCCGCGCAGAGCCGTGGGCGACAGCAGCAAGCCGCGCGGAGCCGTGACGCCCGGGCAGCAGTGGCCGCCAAAGGGAGCCAGAGGGGACGCCTAGGCAAAGCAGGCCGCGTGAGCCGTGACGCTCTAGCGGGGCTATGCCGCCAGAGCCGTGATGGCCCAGGCAGGCCACGTGGAGCCGTGATTGTTCAGCAGCAGACCGCTGCGAGCCGTGACGCCCAGCAGCAGGCCGCGGGAGCCGTGATCTGCCTAGGCAGCAGGCCGCAGAGCCGTGAGACGCCCAGCAGCAGGCCGCGCAGAGCCATCACCTTTAGCAGCAGGCCACGTGGAGCCGTGACGTCTAGCAGCAGGCCGCGCAGAGCCGTGACGTCTAGCAGCAGGCCGCGCGGAGCCGTGACGGACAGCAGCAGGCCGCGCGGAGCCGTGACGGACAGCTGCAGAGAAATCTATTTGCTGTACAGGCCTGCAGTATGGAGCGTTGAAGTGCAAAGTACCTCAGTGCGTCGAAAACCAGCAAAGCGGAGAGCCAGGTCCTTGACGAAATGTGCGGACTGCACGGTGGCGCGAAGGCCCAGAGGATGGTATATAGGGGCTAAGGGTTTAAACCCGGTGCACATTTTTGGCAAGAGAGGATCCAACTCCTTAATGTTGAAATTCAGAGGTTTACGGCTGGCGTCCAGGGGGAACGACTGGGGGAACATTGCCTCTATGCAGCCCACCACGCGGCGTGCCTGATCGCGTGTTATCTCGGGATACTCGCTTCCTGCGCGAGTATTGTTCACCAAATAGATTCGGGAGAATCCAGGTGGAGCCCAATAATCTCAGGATCCACAGGAAGACGGAGACGCAACCTTCTACACAAAGGGGAAAACAGTTGTTGGTTGGAGAGCAGTCTCGAGCTTCTGTTAGCACCTCATAATCAGGCATACGCAAAGTTTCAAGGCGGGAGTTCACTCTCGTTGACGTACAACGGAAATTCAAAGAAGCTCTTAACGCCGAGCGCTGGAAAGCGCTTCGAATTTTGGGCCCGAATCGAAGTGATGCGGAGCGCACGTAAATAGCTTTGAGTGCAAAGCGCCCACAACTCTCGGCAGCTCGGCATCAGATACTACGGCAGGACGTGTTCGGACAGGTCTTACCCTCGAAGTCTTGCGGCGGCCTGACAGTGAGATACGCAGCCATTGCCAAGATGGCAGAACGTTTGGATATTTCTGCTGGATGAGCTCCGCAGAACATTGCGGACACAAAACCTGACACCCCAAACCACAACCGGCCCCGTTTATTACGTCGACATCTCGTCAGGCGCACGGGATCGCGCTACCAGAGGCGAAACAGTGTGACATCCCACAAACCCTCTGAGGGGCTTCGTAACTACAAGCTATGAAACAGCTATCAAAAGTATCTTTACAATACGTTGAGAATCAGCCTGGAGTCCCAGGCAAAGTCATCTTACCATCAGCAACATTCTTTTCCCTCAGTCGTTTTTCCAACCAGTCGCTGTGTCCATCAAGGTCAATATCTTCGCATATTCGACGAAAAGGCTCCTCATCCAACTGCTTTGCACGACGTTGAAAAATGACATAGGCAATGGACTCCGCAACAGCCCCTGCAAAGCCCACAGTCATCAGATTTATAACTTATAGTTGACAGCGATGGGATACTAGTATATTGAATTAGAAAGTTTCAAATACCATTTCCCTCATTAATCAATCTCGCGTGAACGAAACCTAGGTAAATCCCGTTGAGTTTACCTGCAAAAAGTGCAGCCGCAAAGGCTTTCCGTGAATCAAGCTTTGGCCAGGATTTCCGTGCTACAGCCAGGACTTCCGTACTTGCAGAGGTCATGTCTTTACTGTTGTTGTTTGATCGCTGATGTATTTAGTTCCCCACAATGTCCTACTTACACAAGTTACGCATTATGTCGTCACATGTCCCATACATCACCAGTCCAGCCAATCAGCGATGGCGACTGAGCACTCCATGCGTGATTCTTCCTACAAAGTCAAACGTTCTTCGCCAATGTTAAGAGACAATGTGTAAAGTAAGAAAAAAAACACGTTTCTGCTATCATAAACTCAAATTTGACACGTTCCCCCCACCGGAAGCTCGTCTTTGAGCTGTGGAAAATATGGTATGTTTAGTGTGTTTGTTGTAACCCACCTTAGATCATTTTATCGTCACAGGACAGACAGACGAGAGAGCGCGAGCGTTAGAGTCTTCAGTCTACAGTCTGAGACAGTCTTACGAGATACGTTACGGATAGAGTGTCACCCGACCGTGCGACCGACAAGACACTAGGAATCCTACAGTCTCAGGAAGCCTGGTCCCTATTGACACCCGCATCGCGCGGACATGACGAATCCCATATTGTGCTGTTGTGTGTTTTTGGGGGAAATCTCGGATACATCGAGATTTCCACATTCAAATAGTTCATAACGATTATCGTATCTAAAGAGTGGGTGTTTTTAGATATGGATAGGGCCAGGACTTCCTAGAGAGCACACGACACGCGACGGACAGAGCTTTGCTTTCTTTTGTAGAAGGATAAAGCAGAAACCGTCAGCGTCATCGTCATCCGATCTGTGCTCGTGAACTTGTGTCACTGACTCACTGTGACATGACACTGCACTGTCCGATGTTGATTCATGATCGCACCGAAGGTGCATCTATTCCTCTCGAAAATGGAAAAATTGGAAGAATTGGAAGAATCTATTCCTCTCGAAAATGGAAGAATTGCAATCGTCAATAAAAGAAAAAGTCAAAACTCGGTTACACTTACTAATCGTATCGTGCCAGTGCCGTCCGATCGGTAAATGACGTAAAATATTCGGTCGCAGCTCGCAGGCCTAGTGGGGATCTCTAGATCGACTGGCCTAGTATAATAATGTTTTTACACCTTCGGTGCGTCGGCTGGGAGCTCTTCAGCATGCGAGCAGCGTTCATGATCTTAGATGAGAACATGATTGATGATATCGATTGCTGTTCGGTCTTGGGTCTATCGATAGTACATACGAGCCCTTTTGACACCGGATCCCCATGCTGTTCCCGTTCCTGTTATTTCAAATACAGCCCGCTGAGTGGTCCACGTCATAGATGCCCTCCACATCGGTCGATACGGTCCACATGCGGTCTCCACATCGTATCTTGTACCGGAAGGGAAAATAGCAGGTCGATCCTGTTATTTCCGCCTGTTATTCTTCAGATAACAGGTCCGGCGAAACCTGTTCCTCTTGCTGACCTGTCATCTGACATTTTGAATTCCGTGCAAAAAGCTTGGATCGTATAGACATATTCCCGATCGACGCTGTACCAGGTGGAATATTTCAATCCACAACAGGATGCGAGACCATTTTTGATCCACGCTCATATGAGCACGCCGTGAGCATGGGCGAGCGTCAGGTGCCAGTCCGATGTGGCAAAATAACAGGAGCAGGAACAGGAGTGGGAGCCCGGATCAAAAGGGCTTGATAGTTCGATACAAGCATAAAGCATGATACATCTCGAACTGTCATCGAGTGTCACAGACGACAGAGAGAGTGCAGTCCTCTAGAGATGTCCTCGGTCAGAGCTCTACAAGTACTGTACAGTAGAGCTCTAGAGATGTCCTCGGTCAGAGTCTCGAGTCTTCGGTCTAGGAATATCGAATACCTGGAATTAGGAATATTATAATTATCATATTGAATATGGGAATTGCTATGTCTTCGTCTTCTGACTTCTCACTTCAGACTTCTGTCCGACTCGAGCATCAGCATCATCATCACATGATCAGCATCCAGCAAGACGAGTGAGTTCTTTGTTTGTTTTTACCCGAAACGAAAGAATAATCAAACACACCCGGCTCGACAGACCCTTAATTTACAGGTTTGCCCCGACGCTAGAGAATTGGTACTTTCGTTTGGCTGTTTATTTTTTAACAATGAAATGTAATTACAGGAACATTGAACATTGAGTTTGATTCAGCGTTGTCGTGCGACTTGAGCAGTGTTTAAAAAACCACCGAGTGCAGTATGAGTATGGCTCAAGAGGCCGAGTTCGACCACTTGCTGAAGCTCCTATTGGTGGGAGACTCAGGTGCCTATATTTTCCGCCCGCACTTCGCCGCGCGCCTGCTTTGTGCTTGGCACTTGCACACATACGGTTTCCCTGACAACTGAGCTCGCGCGCTCTTCATCTTTGCTCTAGGTTGTGAAGAGAGATGTGCGGTTCTTTCTCGGCAGGAGTTGGGAAGAGTAGCCTGCTGCTGAGATTTACACAAGATAGCTTCGAGGATATGTCGCCTACCATTGGTGCGTTTTCGCTGCGTTGACAAAAAGTCCGGACGTATATGCCATATATGACTGAGTTGGGTGTGCGAAGATGGGCTGGAATGCGGTAGGCGTCGACTTCAAGTTGAAATACGTTGACATAGGCGACAAGAAGTTGAAGTTGACTATTTGGGATACTGGTATTGTGCCTGCCATACCTTTCCTTGTTGTCATGAAGTCTCCATTCGTGAACACCATATCCATGTTCGTCGTGCTCCCCTGCTTGTGTATGTATGGATCAACGGATTGATACATGCATATGTGCTCATCATATATCATATATGCATATGTACGTGATGTTTTTCGCAGCCCTCTCAAGAGTAATTCTTAACCCTGCGTGTTTGTTTTTGCTGCGATTATTAGTACTGCTTCTTTCTCGAGGTTGGGTCATTCTAGCCTACGGGAGGTAGCGAAACGGGTTGCACGACTTGCAAACGTTAAAGTCGTTTTCTCTCTCGAGTGTTCTCCTTGGTAACTCCGGGAGCCTGGCTATACGCATCGAAAAGCGAGGGTGAGAGGTAATCGAAGGCCAATATTTCACACTTCCTCCATTCCGTATTGTGCCCCAAATCTCACCAAGCGAGCCCCAAAGCGGCAGAAAGGAGCCACTGTTTCACCCCGTTGTACCTTCTTGTGCGCAGCTGGTCAAGAACGTTTCCGCACACTCACCAGCTCGTACTACCGCGGCGCTCAAGGAATAATTCTGGGTGCGCTTTACCGCGCGTTCCCTTCCTGCCGCTTCCAATCTCCATTCATTGCTACAGCCCTAACAGTATCCATCTGCCTGGCCTGAATATCGCCTATGCATAGGGCAGTGGAACATTTCGCTGGGGTGTTTGTAAATTCAACCTCCAGTTTGAAGGTGGTGTCCAAAGAAAATGCTGGTTTCGCCTGCGCTTCTCTCGTCATTTTCCTCCGCTTATCGCTGCAGCCTTCTGGTTGAGGGACGTTGGAAGAGGTCTTCCACCTCCTACACCTACTTTCTTCCGTGGAGGGAGCCTGCGCCCGAGACTTCCAGGCATGGGTATCAGGCTCCCACCAGCCGCGGCAGTTACAGTGGATGACGCTTTCAACGCGCGATCTGCGTGAGAGATCTCACGTGTAACCCGCTGGTGTACCTGTGCAGCATATGACGTCACTCGACGCGAGACTTTCGAGAATTTGTCCGAGATTTGGCTCCGCGAGGTGGATATGTATGCGACGGTGCAGGACGCAGTATGGATGATTGTGGGGAACAAGATCGATCGCTCCTCCGAGCGCGCGGTTACCCGCGAGGAGGGCATCGCGCTGGCGAGGTCACATGGGTGCCTGTTTTTGGAGTGCAGTGCGAAGAACAGAACGGGCGTTGCTCAGGCGTTCCAAGAGCTTGTTCAGCGGGTGCCGCCCTGCCGCGGCAACGCGTCTTGCGACCCTGCCTCCCTTCATTCTCCAACCACGGCGCGCCGCTTTCTTCGTACCCGAGAACTGCAGGGCGCTTCTTCGCCGTTGATAAACAAGACGGCGCAAACGCCTTTTTTTCCTCTCACTCGAAAGCACAGCAGGGTCACGCTCCTCCGCTGCCTGTACGAATCCGCCAGGGCTCCTCCAGGTCTTTCTGGGCAAAGCCAGCGAGCGCCGCCGCAAAACAATCTGCCCTGCGAGTGTCAGAGAAAAAACAGTTGAGGCAGCGATGGCACAGGGCTCTCCACCATGTTGGAGTGTTCACCTGGGCGAGGGAGTACCCCTTGCAGCGCAAAGAGGAGGGACACTCTTCTTGATGAACCACATCCCCCGTGTGTGTGTGTGTACACGGCGGGCATGCCGGCAGGAATCGCTTACTCCGACACCCGGGATTCAGCACGCATTGCGTTGCGTGAAGTTGCGCAGTCTCGCGTGTTTGGTAGTGATTGGTGCATACATACATCCATCCATGCTGATTTGCATTGTTTTAGAGGTTTGTGTTTCGGTGGTATCTTGGCACAGCAGCGCCCTGTTTTTGAATGCTTCTCACATCCACTGGGATGATGGTGGGCTGGCTTTTGTCGGCGGGCCTCATGCCCTTCAGTGTGTGCATGCCTGCGGCCGGATGTTAAGTGGCACGATTCTGCCGCGTCACCTACGGAGCTGGGAGAGCTTCGTACCCCTGACGGAAGTACGGAAGCTGTTCTTTGTCTCCTTGTCGATAGTATCTCATTGAGTCGTCCTAACTGGCACTGGTGTGCCGCACTCACCACAGTTTTTTATGGTGCAGATACTCGACACTCCCAGTTTGTTGGAGAAAGGTTCTTCCTCGCAGTTGAACTTGAAAGGAGGGGCATCAGCAGAAGGGGGATGTGCTTGCTAACTTATTCGAGTGGATCTACTATGCTCAAGTGCTTTTCATCGAGGAAGATGGCTGGCTGTATGCATGCCGACGGTCACCTATACTAAAGGGCCATGATCACTTTCATCACATCTCAGTCGTGGAAGTGGTCATATATTATATGACGAATCGAGCTTCGCAAAATTATACATATTAGGGAACATTAGCTGCTTTTGCTGTTGTATCAACATGTGCCTTACTCTAAGTTGGGCCCAAGGGGAGGTCCACTGGATTGAAATTTGAATAGATGTGTATGAATTTGGGGATGACTTTTAAGGAGATGTGCAGTATTTTTGTAAAAAGCGTATGCATGGTGGCGGTACCAAACAATAAATATTGCAAAAGTTATGGCTGTTTTTCAAAATCGAATGACCGATGCCCTAGAAGCTGAAGATGACGCCGGCCATATTATAGCGTCATCCATTAAAGATGCCATACACGCGACGATCAAGTGTGATTGCAATGTGACAGTGGCATTCTGGTGATTGCGACCGCGACCTTAAGATTGGCGTGTACGATAGTATGCCATCGTAGCCAAGACACCTCGACCGGAACGTTTTGTACAATTCGGATGAGTCAGTTTTGACTTATGAGAAGGGTGCGCGTACGCCTGACATCCCTACGGATAGTTAGATTGTGGCTGTTGAAAATCGTATGATGTTACCAGAACAACAATTATAATGAGATCTTTGATGAGAATCATCAACTTTTTAGTTAGGATATATTTGCAGTGCGCGTAGGCAAATGCCATATATGGTAGAATGCGCATAGGCAAATGATTTTAATGGTGGAATGCGCGTATGCAAATGATTTTAATGTGGAATGCGCGTAGGCAAATGATTTTAATGGTGGAATGCGCTGTAGGCAAATGATTTTGATGGTGGAATGCGCGTATGCAAATGATTTTAATGGAATGTGCGTAGGCAAATGATTTTTGATGGTGAATGCAAATGATTTTAATATGCAGTCACGCCATTAAAATCATTTGCCTACGCGCATTTCACATGAAAATCATTTGCCTACGCGCATTCCACCATATATGGCATTTGCCTACACGCACTGCAAAGTCAACCCTTTTAGTTATCCTAACCAATGAAATTTTCATTAGGTCGATCGATCGATACGATGACTTGATTCCTGAAATGCGACTCTTTGGACAATGCAACGACTTCCGTGTCTTTGTTTCTTCAATATAGACTGCCTCAGAAGTCACTTCTTGCGGATTTCGGCGGCCGGAAACCTGTGTGCGGGAATTTCAAAGGCGGATGTGAGCAGTGTCTTGTTTTTGTCGGTTTGTTCGTTCGCACGTTGACCTCATATGTTTACCCGGCTTCATTTTTACTTTGCGCTGCCGGTGGCTTAGGATTTCTTCATTGTTGCCATATGTGCGCGCTTGGCTTTTCTGCGCCTCTCTGTTAAGACACGTCTTCTCTGTTATTTCGCTCGCCCAACTTCCTCCGGATGGCAGCCTGTCCGTGTTCGTTCATGTTTAGCGGTTTTGAGTTCCTGCATTCTCTGCGGTTTTTTGCGATCTTGGGATTTAGAAATGCGATCTCGTTGTGTTTTAGGATTCGTGTAGAAGCTATAGCGTCGTGTATTCTAGTTCGGAAGAAAAAGGGTGTGGAACGGGTGAAGCCGCCCACCCCGTGAAAGTTTACAGTGCAATAACGTTTCGTCAGAGCGGAATTTTTTGAGGAATATAAGGAGGGAAAACGACTGCGGCAGAGTTTAAACCGACATTCAGCTACCCAGAGAGTCGCTTTACGTTAAACGAGCCGCTCAGGTGCTTAAACGCCCCACTATACCACCTTCAATAGGGCAACACTCCTTTAGCGTGACGCGCTCGTAGGCACCAAACACACGCGTTATGAATTTCAAGTGAGACTCGCACAGGCGCGAGTTTTTACGCGGCGTAGCGAAGACATTTGTGTCTATATATATATCCGTGCTTATGTTCGTCCACGGGATACCTGGCTCGTAAAGAATGTCAGTTTTAAATGCCTCATCTCCCCGAGGTTCGGAGTCCGCAACCCTCAGTGACGCGGCCGAGTTTGAGAGGTCCGCCAAACGCGCCGATTTCAAAAACGTTCCTTTTGATCTTTTATCGGAAGAACTTTCGGAAAACATCCTAAATCTCAAAGAAGGAGCAAACGCGAAGGGCGTGAGTAAACGGTTTAACGAGAACGCCAAACCGACTTGTTATTGCGAATACAATGATGAAACCCGGGAGTTCTTCACGACACACGTGCCGACGGGCACTTTGGAGCGATACACGCATTGCCTATCGGGCTCCGGGACTTTTGTGTTCGATGTGTTCTGTGAGCGACGTACATAAACCTGGAGAGAAATTGAGCGTCGCATGGATTTGACGCTCGAGCGCACCGCCGACATGACCGAGCGCTGCGCGTTGATCTTGATGAGGAGCCGCTGATGCAACACGAAAAGCCAGGGATGACTAAGCTCCTCTTGAGGGCGTCTCCGGGCGTATCTACGGAATTGCGTCTTTGAAGATGGTACTATTTTCGAGCCGGACGTGTTCGATGTGGTGTTTTCTGATTGGGACACGGACCTCCTCGTCGCCGAGTATAAATTGGGGGTGGCATTGCGACTGCTTTGTGACGAGAATCCCGATCGGACATTGTACAAATTTGCGCACCGTGGAGAATCTCTTTCAGGCCGAGACGCTAACTTGCTAACAGTGGTGTCGCGGATTGTGGAATACCTCGGATCGAACATTTCTTGGAAGCAATTGCTTGAAATCAGCAAGATTGTGACCATAGACAGCGACTGTTTCAACACGAGGCTTTCGACTATCTTGCGAGCGGCAAGGCGCTAACATTTTATGGCCTCATGCAAATTCATCTGGGTTTTTCGAGTGTGCCGTTATTTCGCATATTTACTCGAATCGTGCCACTCCAGAATATTGGACACAATCTGAAACAGGTGTATAAAAGGAATATAATCCTCGCGACAAGTCATTTTTGGATCATTATACAAGAGTGACGTCAGATAGTATAAATCACATGAAACGTCTTTTTCGAATAAAAGTTCAGGAGTCCCAGCCACGAGGTTGCGACGTTATCTGTCGAGTACTAGGCGGATCGATCTCAAAAAGAGATCTCCACTAGGCCATCTGACCGTAGGATCATGTGCGCGACAGTGCTTCGCTTTTTGCTTCCCAACATGCCACGCCATAACGCGAGGGTGGCGTCGCGATAAATGTACGCGACTGCAGTGGCACTGTCATCGTTAGCGTCTGGCGATCGTGAGATCGGACCGGAAGTTCGTCTGTGTCGCCCGTTGGGATTCGCGCTTTGCTGCTGCTGCTGCTGCTGCTGCTGCTGATTAAGTACTAGGCCCGGTCGATCTTAAATTAAGATCTCCACTAGGCGCATCTGACGGTCGATGGGATTATTTATCTTGCCGACGTGGCGCACTCGAGAGATCCGAACATGAACATCGAGTCTGCCATTCCATTAATGATTTGACATTTCTCGATCCTCGCGTCTGCTATGCGATGTAAAAGCGAATCTATCTGATTTCCGAACATGGCGTCGGTCATGCGATGTTTAAATCATTTTCGCCATTACACTATCTGACCGTAGGATCATGCGCGCGACAGTGCTTTGCTTTTTGCTTCCCAGCATGCCATGCCATAACGCGTGGGTGGCGTCGCGATAAATGTACGCGACTGCAGTGGCACTGTCATCGTTGGCGTCTGGCGATCGTGAGATTGAAAATTCGACTGCGTCGCCCGTTGGGATTCGAGCTTTGCTGCTGCTGCTGCTGCTGCTGCTGCTGATTGACTCAGGTACTAGGCGCTGTCGATCACAAATATGCGATCTCCACTAGGCGTCGATCTTTTTGGACAGCACCATTAATTACCATGCGATGTTAACATGGATATCGCCATTACATCATATGACCGCAGGATCATGTGCGCGACAGTGCTTTGCTTTTTGCTTCCCGGCATGCCATGCCATAACGCGTGGGTGGCGTCGTGGTACATACACGCGACTGTTGTGGCACTGTCATCGTTAGCGTCTGGCGATCGTGAGATGGAACATTCGACTGTATCGCCCGTTGGGATTCGAGCTTTGCTGCTGCTGCTGCTGCTGATTGACTAAGGTACTAGGCGCTGTCGATCACAAATATGCGATCTCCACTAGGCGTCGATCCTTTTGGACAGCACCATTAATTACCATGCGATGTTAACATGGATATCGCCATTACATCATATGACCGCAGGATCATGTGCGCGACATTGCTTTGCTTTTTGCTTCCCAGCATGCCATGCCATAACGCGTGGGTGGCGTCGTGGTACATACACGCGACTGTTGTGGCACTGTCATCGTTAGCGTCTGGCGATCGTGAGATGGAACATTCGACTGCGTCGCCCGTTGGGATTCAAGCTTTGCTGTTGCTGTTGCTGATGATTGACTAAGGTACTAGGCGCTGTCGATCACAAATATGCGATCTCCACTAGGCGTCGATCTTTTTGGACAGCACGATTAATTACCATGCGATGTTAACATGGATATCGCCATTACATCATATGACCGCAGGATCAGGTGCGCGACAGTGCTTTGCTTTTTGCTTCCCAGCATGCCATGCCATAACGCGTGGGTGGCGTCGTGGTACATACACGCGACTGTTGTGGCACTGTCATCGTTAGCGTCCGGCGATCGTGAGATGGAACATTCGACTGTATCGCCCGTTGGGATTCGAGCTTTGCTGCTGCTGCTGCTGATTAAGGTAAGTAAGGTAATTTGGTTTGGGTGAAGATTATAAAGGTCAGAGGTCTAGGCGCTGTCGATCACAAATATGCGATCTCCACTAGGCGTCGATCTTTTTGGACAGCACGGTTACTTACCATGCGATGTTAACATGGATATCGCCATGACATCATATGACCGCAGGATCATGTGCGCGACAGTGCTTTGCTTGTTGCTTCCCAGCATGCCATGCCATAACGCGTGGGTGGCGTCGTGGTACATACACGCGACTGTTGTGGCACTGTCATCGTTAGCGTCTGGCGATCGTGAGATGGAACATTCGACTGTATCGCCCGTTGGGATTCGAGCTTTGCTGCTGCTGCTGCTGCTGCTGCTGATTGACTAAGTACTAGGCCCGGTCGATCTTAAATTAAGATCTCCACTAGGCGCATCTGACGGTCGATGGGATTATTTATCTTGCCGACGCGGCGCACTCGAGAGATCCGAACATGAACATCGAATTTGCCATTCCATTAATGATTTGACATTTCTCGATCCTCGCGTCTGCTATGCAATGTAAAAGCGAATCTATCTGATTTTCGAACATCGCGTCGGCCATGCGATGTTTAAATTATTTTCGCTATTACACTATCTGACCGCAGGATCATGTGCGCGACAGTGCTTTGCTTTTTGCT
>LGRX02018634.1:0-29051 GCA_001247695.2 Cymbomonas tetramitiformis | reverse complement strand
GCCCAGTTCAGAGGCGCGCTGCCCAGTTCAGAGGCGCGCTGGCCAGTGCAGAGTCGCAGTGGCCAGTGCAGAGGCGCGTTTCCCATTTCAGAGGCGCGCTGCCCTGTTCAGTGGCGCACTGGTTTGTGCAGAGGCGCGTTGCCCAGATCAAGGGCGCACTGCCCAGAGCAGAGGCAAACTGGCTGTGTGGAGAGGCTGCTGGTTGCTGAGGCGCGTTGTCTCTGTTCACAGGCGCGCTGGCCGGTGCAGAGATGCGCTGCCCAGTTCAGGAGGCGCGCGTCAGTTCAGAGGCGTGCTGCCCTGTGCAGAGGCGCGCTGGCCAGTGCAGAGGCGCAGTGGCCAGATCAGAGGCGCGCTGGCCAGTTCAGAGGCGCATTGCTCATTTCAGAGGCGCGCTGCCCAGTTCAGAGGCGCGCTGCCCAGTTCAGAGGCGCGCTGCTCAGAGCAGAGGCGCGCTGCCCATCTCACAGGCGCGCTGGCCAGTTCAGAGGCGCACTGGTTAGTGCAGAGGCGCGCTGGCCAGTTCAGAGGCGCGTTGCTTTTTTCAGAGGCGCGCTGGCCAGTTCAGAAGCGCGCTGCCCTATTCAGAGGCGTGTTGCCCATTTCAGAGGCGCACTGGTTAGTGCAGAGGCGCCCTGCTCCAGTTCAGAGGCGCGCTGCCCGTTCAAGGCGCGCGGCCAGTTCAAAGGCGCTGCGTCCAGTTGAGAGGCGTGCTGGCCAGGTCAGAGGCGCGGTGCCCAGTTCAGAGGCGTGCTGTGGCTGGGTGCAGAGGCGCGCTGGCCAGGTCAGAGGCGCGCTGGCCAGTTGAGAGGCGCGCTGGCCAGTTCAGAGGCGCGCTGCCCTATTCAGAGGCGTGTTGCCCATTTCAGAGGCGCGCTGCCCAGTGCAGAGGCGCCCTGCCCAGTTCAGAGGCGCGTTGCCCAGTGCAGAGGCGCGTTGCCCAGTTCAGAGGCGCACAAGCCTGTTCAGACAGGCGCGCTGGCCGGTGCAGAGATGCGCTGCCCTGTTCAGAGGCGCGCTGGCGTTGAGGCAACAGAGGCGCTGCTCCATTGCAGAGGCGCACTGCCCAGTTCAGAGGCGCGCTGGCAAGTGCACAGACGCACTGCCCAGCACACAGGCGCGCTGCCCAGCTCACAGGCGCACTGCCCGTTGCAGAGGCGTGTTGGCCAGTTCAGAGGCGCGCTGCCCGGTGCAGAGGCGCGCTGGCAAGTGCAGAGGCGCACTGCCCGGTTCCGGCGCGCTGGCCGGTTCAGAGGCGCGCTGCCCAGTTCAGAGGCGCGCTGGCCACTTCTTAGGCGCGTTGCCCAGTTCAGAGGCGAGCTGCCCAGCTCAGAGGCGCGTTGCCCAGTGCAAAGGTGCGCTGCCCAGTTCAGAGGCGCGCTGCCCTGTGCAGAGGCAAACTGGCTAGTTGAGAGGAGCGCTGCCCAGTCCACAGGCGCGCTGGCCAGTTCAGGAGGCGCGCTGCCCTGTTCAGAAGCGTAGTGGCCAGGTCAAAGGCGCGTTGCCCATTTCAGAGGCGCGCTGGCCAGTTCAGAGGCGCGCTGGATAGTGCAGAGGCGCGCTGCCCAAATCAGAGGCGCGCTGGCCAGTTCAGAGGCGCGCTGCCCAAATCAGAGGCAAACTGGCCAGTTCAGAGGCGCGCTGCCCAGTTCAGAGGCGCGCTGCCCAGTTCAGAGGCGCGCTGGCCAGTTCAGAGGCGCGTTGCCCAGTTCAGAAGCGCGCAAGCCTGTTCAGACAGGCGCGCTGGCCGGTGCAGAGATGCGCTGCCCGGTTCAGAGGCGCGCTGCCCAGTGCAGACGCGCACTGCCCTGTTCAGAGGCTTACTGGTTAGTGCAGAGGCGCGTTGCCCAGTTCAGAGGCGCACTGCCCAGAGCAGAGGCGCACTGGCCAGTGCAGAGGCGCGGTGCCCTGTGCAGAGGCAAACTGGCCAGTTCAGAGGCGCGCTGCCCAGTTCAGATGCGCGCTGCCCAGTTCAGCGGCGAGCTGCCCAGTTCAGAGGCGCGCTGCCCAGTTCAGAGTCGCGCTGCCCAGAGCAGAGGCGCACTGCCCAGCGCACAGGCGCGCTACCCGGTGAAGAGGCGCGCTGGCCAAAGCAAAGGTGCGCTGGCCAGTTCAGAGGCGCGCTGGCCAGTTCAGAGGCGCGCTGCCCGGTGCCAAGGCGCGCTGGCCAGTTCAGAGGCGGGCTGGCCAGTTCAGAGGCGCACTGGCCAGTTCAGAGGCGCGCTGCCCGGTGCCAAGGCGCGCTGGCCAGTTCAGAGGCGCGCTGCCCGGGCTCAGAGGCGCGTTGCCCAGTTCGGAGGTGCGTTGCCCAGTTTAAGGGCGCGCTGGCAAGTGCAGAGGCGCACTGCCCAGTTCAGAGGCGCGTTGCCCTGTTGAGAAGCGCGCTGGCACGTGCAGAGGCGCGCTGGCCAGTTCAGAGGCGCGCCGCCCTGTGCAGAGGCGCACTGGTTAGTGCAGAGGCGCGCTGCCCAGTGCAGAGGCGCACTGCCCAGTTCAGAGGCGCGCTGGCAAGTGCACAGATCACCGGCCCGCCACAGGCGCGCTGCCCAGCCACAGGCGCACTGCCCGTTGCAGAGGCGTGTTGGCCAGCCCCGAGAGGCGTCGCTGCCCGGTGCAGAGGCGCTACCGTGCAAGTGCAGAGGCCCGGTTCGGGCGCGTCAAGTCGGGTTCAGAGGCGCGCTTGCCCAGTTCAGAGGCGTCGCCGGCCAGCTCTAGGCGCGTTGCCCAGTTCGCAGGCTTAGGCTGCCCAGCCGCAGTAGGCGCGCTGCCCAGTTCAGAAGGCTGGCAAAGTGCAGAGGCGCACTGCCCGGGCCTCGAGGCTGGGGCTGGCTAGCGGTTCAGAGGCGCGTTGCCCAGTTCAGAGCGTGGCCGGGCAAGTGCAGAGGCGCACTGCCCGGGCTCAGGAGGCGCAATTCGCCCAGGAGGCGCGACCGCTGTTGAGGCGCGCCTGTCCTGTCCAGAGGCGTTGTTGCCCGGCGCTGCAGAGGCGCGTTGCCCAGTTCAGAGGCGCGCAAGCCTGTTCAGACAGGCGCGCTGGCCGGTGCAGAGATGCGCTGCCCGGTTCAGAGGCACTGGAATGTGACATTTTCTTCTCGCCGAAGGAGTGGTGTTTGAGTGTTACTTAGCTCCGGCGATGTGCACCCTAAGGGTCCTCAAGAGGTGAAAAGTACTAGCATTGTCAATCTAAAGATCTCCACTAGGATTTCATCAATCGTGTCGTCATGTAAGTCAAAAGTCATCATGCAAACATGCATGCAAGGAGGCTTTTCAGGTGGTGGCGCGATAGCTCATTGGGACTCAATTCAGAACTTCCCTTGTAGAATAGATTTTGTGCATCGAAACGAGTGTGTGGGAGCACAGCCTGCACTTTCGCCCCCAAGCTTGTATGTGGCACTCATCTCGAGGGGTGTGACCGGTGGGAGTGGGGCAGGCAGTGATGGCTCTAAAAGAAATAGCTTCGCTCGGTGAGGAGGAGTGCAAAACCTTGCTTGAGTGCAATGCTGTGCAAGCTCTGTGCGCTGCGATCAACGTCTTCCCAAAACGACATAGTGAATCTTTATATGCTTGCCTCCTCTCGTTCACCTACATCGGGCTCAACGGTGGTGCTCCTGCGAAACAGGTGTTGGTATCAGAAAGTATGTCGTCGAACAACACCTTCAAATGTTCCTATCTCATGCCACGTCATGTATTGTGGTCCCATGGTACACTCTGTGCTTCAGCCATCACTGAACAGTGAGCACTGTCTGTTCACCTCGTGAGTGTTGACTGACCTAGACCTCTTCCAATCCATGCCTGAGATCGATACCGGAGAATGGTAGCATGGAGGAGGGATGCGTGAGTATGTGTGCGTGTGTGCTTTTCCTACTGGAGTGCTTTGGATTATGTGATGTGGCTGTCCCTGTGGTACCCTTCTGACGGGTACTGCCTCTTTGAGAGCGTCGGGGATTCGTCTGCGGCTCGCTCTTTGGGAGTGTCTTGGATTCGTCTGACCCTTGCTCCCTCTCCGTGTCCAGTACTCATGGTTATTACACGTGTTGGGGGACTTGTGTTCTTTGACCCAGATGTGAGGTACTGGCGCGTCGCTGTGAACGGGGACGGCCGCCGGATGGAATTGGTTTTTGGGAGGCGATTGTCCCTGTGGTGCCATTCTGGCGGGCACTGCCTCTTGGAGAGCTCGGTGGATTCGTCTGCCTCTGCTGCAAGGAGAGGCAGAGGGTGGTGAAGTCCACCTTCTGTGTTTTCCCTTGGTTTTTGTGGGGAGCACTTAGGTGCCCGCATGTTTTCATCTTTTAACATGGGGTGTCCATGCTGTGTGGTGTGATTGCATTCATGGCATAACCATGGACCAACGGGTACCATCCATCGACCGTGAGCCACTGGGAGGCATGCCAGCAGGGTCCGCTTACTCCGTAACCCACGGACCAACTATTGTTGGGCGATGATCGGTCACGTCGTATCATCTTTCCATGCTGCTTTGCATCTGGGTTGGGAATATGTATGAGTTTGTGGTATCTTGTCACGGCCCCGCCCTGCTCTTGGTTTGCTTCTCACATCCACTGGGATGATGGTGGGCTGGCTTTTGTTGGCCGATCTCATGCCATTCAGTGTGTGCTTTTCCTTGGACCGATTTCTTTGTCACCATATAGCTACAGAATGTCGGCTGCACTATGTACCCATACCCGGGATCAAAGGATTCAGCACACACCTCGGGACACTTGTGTGTGTGTGTGTGTGTGAAGTGGGTTTTGGGAGGCGGTTATCCCTGTTGTGCCATTCTGGCGGGCACTGCCTCTTGGAGAGCTCGGTAGATTCGTCTGTCGTGCTGCGAGGAGAGGCAGAAGGTGGTGATGTACACCTTCTGTGTTTTTCCTTGAATTTTGTGGGGAGCACTTAGGTGCCCGCATGTTTCCTTTTTTTTGACATGGGGTGTCCATGCTGTGTGGTGTGACTGCATTCATGACATAACCATGGACCAACGGGTCCCATCCATCGACCGGGAGCCACTGGGGGGCATGCCAGCAGGGTCCGCTTACTCCGTAACCCAGAGACCAACAGTTGTTTGGCGACGATCGGTCACGACGTATCATCTTTCCATGCTGCTTTGCATTTGGGTTGGGAATATGTATGCGTTTGTGGTATCTTGTCACGGCCCCGCCCTGCTCTTGATTTGCTTTTCACATCCACTGGGATGATGATGGGCTGGCTTTTGTTGGCCGATCTCATGCCGTTCAGTGTGTGTGTGTGCAGATGTGTTGGCGATCGCAGAAACAGGAAGGGATAACTTCCCTATGCATTTTACCCGCGCCCATGATCTAGTCGACCCACTAGTTGATAAATTGCGAGAGATTCTCGAGTAGAATAGGGTAGAGATCTCATATGTAATTATTCTCTCGTATGGAGGACCAAATGATACAATTGGTTCATGAAGCGATAACCGAATTCTGGCTTCTTTTTGAAGATTGTGGAGGTCTAACTTGTTGTTGATGCATTTCGTTGAAAGCCTGTCCAAGTGGAATGTGCAAAAGTTAACTTTTGTAAGTAGGACAGTGTGACTTTTGGGGGAAGAATGCTTTGTTGGTATGAATCACGCGCATCGCTCTTCAGTTCCTTGAGGTACGCGTAGGTGCAAAGCGGAGCACAAAATTGACACTTAGCGTGATAGAATCGTAGGCCTTTCAGTTGGGTACTCGACCCCCGGGCAAGAGCATGTCGATATGCGGCAGGCACGGCGTGACAGGCATAGGGTGAGGTGCACGGAGTATAACAGTCATGCCGCAGAATCATGGAGACCCTAGCTCACTTGGACTCCTGTTTTCTTCAGGGGCCAAGGGATGCAGCATTAACTTGATCTTTGGGGCACTCTGTGCGTAAATTTGTTGTGCCATCCCCCCTATGACAAGGGAACGATAGTATGTCATATACCTCAAGCATAACATCATCATACCCTTTTTCTGCACTCCGCTCCTGGACCTTAGTGGGCTTACGGATCTGATAACGCCTTGATCAAGAGACGCAGTTCAGGCCCCAGAGTGTACTCTTAGTCTGTCCAGTGAGTGATGCGATTGCCAAGGAAGTATGCAGCCCATACGCGGAGTGATTGACCACACCGTTCGGGTTTAGGTTTCGTGTGGTATATGTTTGCGCGAAACTACGCAGTGGCACGGTGGGTAACAGCTGCCGACGGTGAAACAACGGATAATATAAACAGAATAAATATTTATTATGCGTAAGGTCCCAGTGGATACCGCCCAGGACCTAACATTACTTTACAGTGGTCCGGAACGGGTCACAACAGTGTCATCAGACTCATCAGGTTCGACGATACTGTGTCATACGATACGCGATTAAAATATGGTGTTCACTCTGGCTTACCACCACGCATTGTGCGATTTGTGCCAAGCAACACGGAGGCATCCGATTGTTAAATCAGACCGTAATAATCACGACGCGTGTCCCGGCGCGACGGGGCATACACGGCTACACACGAAGCGATTCACAGCGTGAAACACACATACGTGTAAGTATGAGCGAAGGTCGCTGCATACACATACTATATTAGCATGCACCATGTGATTATCCGTACACGCGCGGTAATGCATGCTGCGTTACGAACACATGCATGTAGGCAGCTGGCTCGATAACGTGTACCCTTGGAAAACAACATCTCTAAGCCGAACGTATGCGTGGTCGTCAGGAACGGATCGTTCACCGCGCGTGCGTATATAATATACTTGCAATATTCTAGCAATAGTCGCATTGACCACTTACAAACAAGTCGTGACTTTGTGTACGATAGGTGTATTGTATCCGTGTCGACCTGAGCTGAGCTTTGCTCGTTTACACACGCGGATGATACTGGGTTATATGCATTGATGGACGAATATATAGCTCATAAGCCATGGCCGGTCACGTCATCACATTATCGCATCAAATACTGCAAACGTTCCGTACGTGCCGTTGTTAAGCCTTGTTTTGTCTTGTGCGAGTGTAATGTATATATAATACGGGTTTATATTATTCTGGGAGCAAATTTTGATTGTACCGGGAACAATCAACTTTTGCTATATATTTCAGGAACAATGGACATTTCTGTAGCAAATATTGATTGTTTACGGTACAATTAAGATTTGGTACAAGAATATGTACGTTCTTATATATTTTCGGAACAATGAATATTCCTGGTGCAAAAATTGATTGTACCGGAAACAATGAAAAAACTTACAGGTTTCCGGTGCAAAAACGTAGATTCTAGAAGCATAGTTGGCGGTGGCGGTGGGGGCGGTGCGCGGGTGGTACTCGGTGGTACTGGCGGTGCGTGAGCCGGGGGCGCCCGGAGGCACGGCGTGAGCCGAACATCGATACTCGATTTCATCGTCTTTCGATCCCGATGCGAACCCGACCATCCCCCGAGGGTCTGACTAAGTACCACGATGGCTACCCCACAGTACTGTCATACTACTATAGTGTCATAGTGGCATACTGCCATGCTGTCATACTGTCATACCCCGGACATCTGGTACTCATTTTCATCGTGATTTCAAGCCCAATTTCACTGTCATCGTGTCAATCCCAGATTACTCCCGATGACCCACACATACGCACAGATATATCGGCTCACGCTGTGCCTCCGGGCACAACTCTCCCCCCCTTAGGAGTGGTCTACCTCCTGGGATCACTCCACTAAGGTGCCTATCTAAGTTCCAGTTCTTAGGTTCTCTGGTCCCTTCTTAGTTCCAGTTCTTAGGTTCTCTGGCTCCTTCTCGATCATAGCTCGCCTACCGCTACCAGGGCACCACTGTCATGGAGAAGGGTGCCGCTTGGAATCTAAAGCGGGTCTTCAGTCTTGCGGAGGCGTAGATGTCGGAAAAGTTGTCGCAGCAGGGGCGCTGGTACAGGGTATACACTCGCGGATTGCCCAGCTCCAGCTTGCTGCGGATGGGGCCCCAGCTGTGCGGTTTTCGGATGACTGCCGGTCGCCCACCTGCACGCGCATGGTGTTGAGGCAGTGCAGCGTAGCAAGGGCGTAGGCGGCGCTGAGTTTGTCCATATGCAAGTAGGCTTCATGTACTGCATACCGTACATGCAGTAGGTGCACACCAGTGGGGGAGGGAGTCGGCGCATTATGGGGCGGAGCCGCAGCGAGTTGGGGAAGCGACCTCTGGGATTCTCCATGAACCAGTGCTTTGGCTCTATATAGTCGATGATCTGCAATGTTGTACTAGGGTGTATCGCGAGTCAGACGAGAGACAGTCGTGTCTGAATGACGAGTGACAGCACCAGTGACAGTCACCAGTATGACCGCGAGGTATGACAAGGGTGACTGACAGCTTGTGACTTTTTGAACATCTGCAACCACAGCAGATCAGGTTGAGAGAATTGGTGGGAAACCATTTTATATTCAAACAGCCACACAGATCTGGAGGGAAACCAGGAGAGTCCCAGATCTTGCCACATCATCAGATCTATGACTATTCAGTAATTCAGAGCAGAGATCACTGTATGACTGGCAGCTACAGCCCAAGGGCCAAATGACAAGACCTGTCAGAGGATATGTGAACATGAAGTGACTGAGCATGTGACTGCCGAATTCGGATGAGATCTGAGGGAATTCGAGTCGACATGTTACTACTTAAAGAGCTGAACAAGCTCTCATGTCAGTTTTTGAATTAGTTACACATTGGCACTGAACTCTGGTGTCTTGTAACTTCAAACAGTGAAAGTTCATCTAAGTATAAAGAAATATCCGACAGTATACAAAGTATTCCGATATCAACCTATGGTCCCTGTACCATATTCCCTGTAAGTGTTACTTGCACCCTTGTGAGACTGGTTCAGTCCTCACAACCGAACAACTGGTATCGGCGTGGTCGTGGTTCACGACTTCCGTTAGTATCTGCGTTCCACAACGCGTTGTACAAACACAATTTTAGCCTGAATCTTCCGCCTTTGGGCGAAGGTGTCGTGCCTCAACCAAAGCACGACCTGTTCCTCTGAGAACACACGATATCTGCATATCGTACCGACCTGTGCCGCATAGTTACGACTGTGCAGTTTGTCGCTGGGCCAACTTTCCTTCTCTGAGCGACCTTTCCGCAAGATTCTTCGCGCGGTTGGAATTTTGCCCTGAAACGAAATCGTGCCTCAACCAAAGCACGACTTGTTCTCATAAGAACACTACGTATCTGTTAATTATCTCGACTTGTTCCCGCATAATGATGACGACTGCACGCCTTCAGCAATTGTCTCGTGCCAGCGTGTGAATTTCTCCAGCGACCTTTCCGCAAGCCGGTAGAATTTCAGTTTAAATCGGCGAATTCTCGCTGAGCAAGTCTTGACAATTCTTGACGCGACAGACACCGTACGGCAGTACTTGAACTACGAGCTCAGCACCGTATTTTGGTGCCCTTCCCTTCGTGTGGTGATCTTCCTGCGCAATTTGCCCCCTAGTGGCGAAATCGTACGGAAATTAACGACTACCGACGCCTCCTCCTTGCTGCCGTTTCCGTGCGCAAGGCTGAGAGCGTGATCGACAGCAGCTGCGTTTTGTTACGGAAGAAATCTTCTTTTCTGGACAATCTTTCCGCAGGATTTATTTTTGCCGGCGGTTCGTACCGGTAATTAAACATATTTTAGCCGAAATTATCGCCAAAACGCGTCTGCCGTACCGTAATGATGATGAATGACTACGGAGCACAACAGCCCGTCACTGGTGCGAGCGTATCTCCGCGACCAGTGACGTCTTTCGGGCCAGCAGTGTCGGAATTGGGCGCCCACTTTGGGGTCCCGCCGTCTGCCGTACAGTACACAGCTGGTTTTCCGCCGTTTCCGTACGACTACAGCGGACAATTTGCTGCGTACCCTCCGGGTGCTGCTTTCGACGCCGGGTTAATGATGACACCGCAACAGCAATTTGTGGGCCAGCCGCAATTGCACCCGCAGACGCCGCAACAGCAGATTTTTCCACAACAGCAATTTGTGAGCCAGTCGCAATTGCAACCGCAAACGTCACAACAGCTGGAGTTTCAGCAATTCGTGCACCAGCAGCAACTGGAACTGCAACGACAACTGCTTTGGCAGCAGCAGCAACCGCACCAACACCAACTGCAGCCGAGATCGCTATGGCAAACGCAGGTGCCGGTTGCTTCCGTGGCAGTGAGACCCGTGTCACCGGTTCCCTTCGGTGCCTTCACACCTGAACCGGTGCTGCCTTCCTCTGCACCTGCTTTCCTTGCTGCTTCTGGACAGGCACCCTTGCACCCGGGCCCTGTCAACCCTGCAGGATCTACCAGCCCTGAGGGGGGGGGAGGAGAACCACCGCCAGTAGGACCCTTGCCGCTGGCTTCACAGCTCAGCGCTGGTTCCTGCACAGTATCTCCTGCAGTGTTCTTTACTGACGTTACGCAGGGCGGTGCTCCTGACCCAGCGATTTTGTCTGCGTTATCGACTTCGGGACCTGCGCCTGCCACTTCTTGCCCAAAGATGGGGGATTGGGTCCCCATGGCAACAGGGGCCGCCGGAGGCCCTGGCCAATTTTCTGCGACGTCAGTAACAGAGGCCAGCGATGCGGTGGCTTGCCCGACGATGGGGGATCGGGTCCCCATGGCAACAAGGGCCGCCGGAGGCCCTGGCCAATTTTCTGCGACGTCAGCGACAGAGGCCAGCGCAGCGGTGTCTTGCCCGACGATGGGGGATCGGGTCCCCATGGCAACAGGGGCCGCCGGAGGCCCTGGCCAATTTTCTGCGACGTCAGTGACAGGGGCCAGCGCAGCGGTGTCTTGCCCGACGATGGGGGATCGGGTCCCCATGGCAACAAGGGCCGCCGGAGGCCCTGGCCAATTTTCTGCGACGTCAGTGACAGGGGCCAGCGCAGCAGTGTCTTGCCCGACGATGGGGGATCGGGTCCCCATGGCAACAGGGGCCGCCGGAGGCCCTGGCCAAAATTCTGCGACACCAGCGACAGGGGCCAGCGTAGCGGTAGCAACGCCAGGGGGGGTCCAGCAGCAGCCAGCGGCAGCAGCAGCCAGCGAGGGACGCGCAGAACGAACCAGGAGGTTATCGGAGCGCACAGAGCTGCTGATTCAGCGCAGTAGAGCCATCGCAGGTGCTGCCTCAGCCGCCCGAGCAGGCGCTGCCCCAACAGCCCACGCAGGCGCTGCCCCAGCAGTCCACGCAGGCGCTACCCCGACTGCGCACGCAGGCGCGGTCCCAGCAACCCACGCAGGCGCTGCCCCAGCAGCCCACGCAGGCGCTGCCCCAGCAGCCCACGCAGGCGCTACCCCGACTGCGCACGCGGGCGCGGTCCCAGCGGCCCACGCAGGCGCTGCCCCAGCGGCTCACGCAAGCGTCGCCCCAGCCGCTCACGCAGGCGCTGCCCCAGCAACCCACGCAGGCGCTGCCCCGACTGCGCACGCAGGCGCGGTTCCAGCGGCCCACGCAGGCGCTGCCCCAGCGGCTCACGCGAGCGTCGCCCCAGCCGCTCACGCAGGCGCTGCCCCAGCAACCTTGGCAAGCGCTGCCCCGGTAGTCCATGTGGGTGTCGTTCCAGCGGTTCACACGAGCGCTGCTCAGCTCAGTTACGTGGATGTGTTTCCCCAGCTGCCAGCACCCGGTAACCCTCCAGCACCGATGCCAGCGTCAGGTGACCTAGTCAGTCCAGGCTTAGTGACTGCGTTGGAGGCTCATGGATCGCAACTGCAAGCAGGAGTGCGTTCGGTCAGACAGCTGAGAGAGACACATGGGTTACAGCCTGCGGACTTGCCAGTTCACAAACCGGACCCAGTTGCACCCATCAGTGGCTCAACCTCAGCTGCTCAGCACCTGCAGCCAGTACGTCATCCCGATCTTTTACCAGACCCCAGCATAAAGGCCCAGGAAGATTGTCTGAGCAAGATGTTCTCGGTAGAGTTCATAGAAGGAAAGGGCCAGATCAGAAGGTGAGGATACTGAAGTGGACTGAGGACGACAATTCCCTCTGGAGCGACCATAGTGGGGAGAGCGCTGGATCTCAGCGGAGCACTCCAGTTCGGCTGCAGTTGATAGCAGCTACCAGGAAGGAGAGAGAGACACTCGTACGTTGGTTTAATAATGAACCACGTACCCAGCCTGGCCGTTTGCAGTTGTACGCAGCCACTGTGACAAATCTGCAGGACCTGAAGGACCAAGTGAGCTCGAGGGAGTACGCTCGCATGTTGAGACATGGGGCTCTCAGACACGAAGGAGGAATTCCCATTAAGTTCTTTGCGGGAATTAACTTCGGACGAGCACGACCTCTGAACCGACGAGATGAGCACCCAGCTCAGAGCAACAGGTTTGCTGTGCTCCCTGAGGTTCCGTCAGATCAGTCAGCATCATTGGTGGCAGCACCCAGCAACAGCCAGCCGGCCCAGCGGGGGTCCCCTGAGGATGATCCCAGCAGCAGCAGCGGTAGCGAATCGTCGCTCAGTGAGAAATCAGTATCGCCAGAGCGAGAGCGCAGATACCGCAGCAGCAGCAGTGACGACAGTGGAGAGCGGAGCAGAGGGCGGCGAAGATTCAAGAAGAAGAAGAAGAAGAAGTCCAAGAAGCCCAAGAAGCGAAGCAAGTTCACTGCTGAGGAGAAGGGAAAGGCTAGGGCTGCTGTAGCGGCTGAGGAGAACCACTCCCTGACGCCAGAGATGGCGGTGAAAACCCTGCTGAAGGACAAGGCTCTTAGAGACCAGGCCTTCGAGTGTCTGCCTGCGGAGAGACAGCGGGCTATAGCCAGTGCGAAGGCCGCAGGGGAAGACGTGCACTGGGAGCAAGAGGGGTGGGAAGCTATGATGGCTGCCCAGAGGACAGTGCTGCAGGAGAGGAGTACCCCTCACCCGTTGCCAGTGCGTTCCCCCACACCGAAGGACACAGACTTGGTGTGGTACGAACACACCAAAGCCCTACACCCAACGCTGAGTGAGGATGAGGCATGGCAATTGGCGGTGCATAACCACACTGGAGCCAGCACAGCGCAGACCTCGGGGACAGGAGGAGGAGTGTCGAGTTCAGTATCCTCAGCACAACCTTCGGGCTCGGAGACAGCAGCCTTGGAGGAGTGGAGATACCCTTCAGTGCCTATCACTGTGGAACAAGGTATCCGGGACCACGTGAGGGTGCACAACTCGGGGGTGGAAGAAGCTACCGCCATTGCAGCAAAGTATTCCAACTTAGCTGTGAGTTATGGGCACGCGAAGAACCATAGAGTTCGTGAGACCCTGCCCGGTCCAGTGATGCAGCTCATCAGCGACACAGGTCACACGGTACCCGAAGGCGCAGGGTGTGTCCGGTGTGGTCGCTTACTGCGATCGCCTGAGGGCCAGATCCGGGTCACTCCCGGATTAATCTGGGATGTGATGTTGGGTTCCAACCGGACATGTGTGCAGGTGCCTCTTTGTCAGGAGTGCACTAAACCCCCCTGGACAGGAGCCTTAGCTCAGCTGCCCATCATTCCCACGCCCGATGTGACAACGCCACAGTCTCAGCCGCGGAGTACTAGTGATCAGCAGCCCCCGCCAGATCCAGACCCTTCGCCCCACAGAGACGCGCCTGAGCAGGAACGTGGACCTCCGCCTCGCAGAGACGCGTCCGAGCAGGAACGTGAACCTCCACCGCGGTCAGAGACCGATCCAGCGCGGTTGGAGCAGACACAGCTGAAGAAGCTGGAGGCAGAGGACAGACTCCTGAGTACCTTACGGAAGCTAAGGGAGCGCATCACTACGTACACGTGTCCTCTGGATCAGGCAGCGGGAGAGAAGACATCTGGTCATTTGCTGCAACCGTTAAAACTTCTGATGAGGGAGCTGCAAGATTACTTCAAGGAGCCGCAGGTGAGGAGAGCGCTGGCCACGAAGAAGATGAACGAGGACGCCGATGGAAGTGAAGCCACGGTCACCACCGTCCCTGAAGAACTGCGTCTGATCATCAGGGATAGGGTGGAAGGATCGGTCCAAGGGCTGCTAAACCAGAAGGTTCTAACCAATCAGATGAATACGCTGGACGATCTGATCGGCACCCTCGCTCGATCTTGCATCAGCGACGCTCACCTTAGCATTCTACCCAGCATGTTGTCACGGTCTCGGCAGGCCTCGGGCAAGAACGCAGGAAGGAATGCGCGGACCTTCCACCACGCTCTAATGGAAGCGTTTGAGCTGATGGAATCCCTGCATAAGCACGGAGTCACCGGTCCAGTCAGCAGAGCCTCGTTACCCGGCATCTTCCTCAGTGGACTGACACCAGAGTTGCACGCGAGGGTTCATAAGGAGCTGTTGGGCAAGGTAGACTTTCATCAGTCAACTGGCCCAGCTGGGTGGGAGGCGGAACTACTGCGCAAATACGTGGAGCAGGCTACATTGGAGGAGCGACGGGATCCGGTGGGACTGAAGGCAGCCAGGGACCAGTCTCCCTTTCCAGTGGCTGCGCTGGTTGAGTGCCTCGATGAGCACGTGGAGCAGTGCTATGCGCTACCGACAGCGCCGGCAGAAGTGGAGGTCAGGCAGCTGCCTGGATCGTCTACGTACACTGGTTGCAGGAAATGCAAATCTAAGGAGCACTTGGCGAGGGACTGCCCGCAGCAGCACGACCAGCAGAAGAAAGCTGCATGGGTAAAGTGCATCTGGGATGAGGCGTTCGAGACCCTGGAGAACTCTGGCGCAAGCCCGGAACTTATGGAGGAGACGTTCGCAGTCATCGCGCAAGAGAGGGGTTCAGATTTTGGCGAGGGAGAGGCCGCGGGGGCCAGTTCCTCTCCCGGTCGCAAGGCATAGGTCCCGGAGCCAGCAGGGGGAGTACTCCGCCCCTTGCTGAGGCCGACAGGAGCGGGACCAGGCCTCTGGAGGAGAGGTCTGTGAGGGGGCGACACAGCCAGCCCTACCGGTGGAACACCCATTTCAGAGAAGACCACCGGATGAGGCATGGCCCGGGACCAGCCCAAAAGGCAACCGAGAAGCTGAGGCGAGCTGTGAGGTGGTTGAAGCGGACTCACCCGGTTACTGTGGTGGCTCCAAGCGAGATGGAGCCAGAGGTGGCACCAGCGCAGGCATCCACCCCAACAGAGGTACAAATCAGGTTCCCTTTGTTCGGGCAAGGAAGTCGGGGGCACCCGTGCACAAAAGGTGTGTACCAGCGCGCCTTGCAGCCATCAGGTGCCAGAAGGGTGAGGTTCAGGGAGGAGGCAGCGCCCCGGCAGCTCTTTGGGCGTGCGCTGCGACGACGACTGGACCGTGCCAAGCCGCCGCCGCTGTCGCGAGCACAACAGCGAGTGCAACGTGACAAACCAGCAGCGTGGGAGGCAGCCAGGACACTGACGAGCAGGCGGCGGGAAGCAGAGGTGCATCAGCACAGAGTCAGGAGTGCCATGGTACGGGTGAAGGGCCGCATAGAGCACCTGAGGAAGATGATGAAGGTGAGCAAGGAAACGGCGACCGCCAGACCAGCACCCTGGCCAGATGATCCAGCGCCGGAAGACTCCATCACCAGGTCTGCCCGCTGGACTGCCCTGATAGCGGAGGCAGGCACTTACCACCTACCCGACGACAACTCTGACGAAGAACTGAACCCGCGGGAAGTGGAGCCAGGTTTGCACAAACTGGCCAGCATCAGGCCGGACATAGGCGTGGACGCGGGAGCGGGGCGTTGGGGAGAGTGGCTGGACGAACATGTGTTAGCTGCCATGGATGCGTCCGGGCCCACTCTCATGATCTTTTGGGCGTGGATTGGCAAGGTGAGAGTGAAGGTCCTCATCGATACCGGGGCCTCCTCCAGCTTCACATCCCTAGAGACTGTGAAGAAGCTCAAGCTTCAACCATCAGTCCATGAGAAACCAATGCGGGTGCAGGTTGCAGATGGCACAGTCTACGACGCCAACTCTTGCATTCGGCCCAAGCTCACGGCGGAGACGCGGAAGGGAAGTTATGCCAAGCAGGTAACTCTGCGAGTGATGCCCTTATCCTTGGGAGTGGACGTGGTGCTGGGGGGTGACTGGTTACGAGCTCAGCGGCGGATCACCTTTGACTACGCACAGTATGGGAGTGTGCGGTTTGGCCATGGGTCACAGAAGGTAGTCATTGCGGGATGCAATCCAGGGTCGTCATCTACAGGGTCTGGGCAGGCCATGGGACTGGTAGAGGCACAGCTTATCAGTACTAAGCAAGCCAGGAAGGACCTGCGAGCCTTGAAGAATAGCGGCGAGGAGGCGTACCTGATGTATCTGGCTCCAGATGGCACATTTAAAATGGAGGCCACCGACGACCCCAACTCTCCCTTAGAGGCCTCTGCAGCCCTATCAGAGTCATCTTCATCCTCATCATCGGAAGCAGAGGGTGACAACGCTAGGCAAAGGGGGGGGGAAGTTACCTCTGACGAAGAAGGCTGCAACAGCGACAGCACAATAGCAAGCATAGCCACCCTAATCTCCGACAGCAGTTCGTCTGAATCTGAACAAGATGCAACAGAGCAGGAGGACTGGGCTCAAGAGCAGGTGTGTGCTCTGCGACCGGCGACGTGCCCCACATCAGCGCAACCCGCTGTGCGAGACTGGGGACCTTACCCCACAAGGGCCAGATGGGAGGCATTCCAGATGCTTCCACGAGAGCGCAGGGAGCAGGCTGCACAGCACCACGCGGAGGAATTGGAACCTGAGTGGGAAGAGGAGGCATACTGTTTGTGGAAAACAGGGCAGGCTCTGCGTCTGCAGCAGGAGCAACGGAGGAGCAGAGGGGTGAACCACAGGAGATCGCGCAGAGTTAGCGAGCCAGTACTGGCAGCACCTATAGCAGCTGAGGCAGGGCAAAGCAAAGATGGGTATAGCTGTTTCAGGAAAGAGGCACCAGCTGCTGCAGCGACACCTAGTGAAGAGCAGAGCAGCGGCGCGGATGGCAAGGTCAAGCAGCACGAAGGCGAGACCAAGGAGGCTAAGCAGGATGAGGAGGACGCAGAGGTACCACAATGGATCCTGGACGAGCTGGTGAAGCTGAAGCAGTGGTACCAGGACGTGGTGGGCATGGAGCTTCCCAAGGGCGTCGTGGACCGCGACCACAAATCGCCGCTGCGCGTGGACCCCGAGTACCGTGATGGCGCACGGCACAAGAGGTGCTACAAGTAAGCTGTCCATGGAGGAGTTACGACAACTTCGTGGGCAACTGGACGAGCTCTTGGCAAAGGGATACATCCGTCCCTCGTCTTCACCTTGGGGCAGTCCAGTCCTGATGGTGCCCAAGCCCTCCTGGAACCCCAAGGAGCTGCGACTGGTGATCGACTATCGCCAGATCAACGAGATCACTGTGAAGGACCGTTACCCTCTCCCTGACGTACAGTCCCTCATTGATGACCTCCAGGGAGCGACTATCTTCTCCACCGCGGACGCTCTGTGGGGATTCTGGCAGGTGCCCATGGAGGAGGACGCTATCGAGAAGACAGTGATGACCACGCCGTTCGGAGCTTATGAGTGGCTGGTTATGCCCATGGGGTTGTCAAACAGTCCTTCTTGCTGGCAGCGTATGATGCAGAGCTACCTAGGACATCTCCCATTCGTAAGGGTGTTCGTGGACGATATCATGATCTTCAGTAAGAATCCAACTGAACACCTCGATCATTTGAAGCAGGTGCTGGAGGTCTGCCGTCAGAACAAAGTCCGGCTGAAGGAATCAAAACTGCGGTGCTTCAAGCGCTCGGTACGGTTCCTCGGGCATGTAATTGATCGAGAAGGATGCCGACCCCAGCAGGACAAGATCGCAGCAGTAAGGGATTGGCCCAAGCTGGAGACGGTCAAGCACGTGAGACAGTTCCTGGGACTAGCTGGGTTCTACAGGCGGTACATCCAAGGATTCTCTGACCTGGCGCACCCGCTCACCAAGCTGACCAAGAGCTTAGTGCCCTGGGAGTGGGGCCCAGAGCAGGAGCGAGCATTCGAACGGTTGAAGCACGCGCTGACCACAGCCCCTACGTTGATCCTGCCAGATCAGAAGGCAGCTCACAACGGCACCAGTCCATTCGTCGTACAGACGGACGCTAGTGCGGTGGCACTGGCTGGGGTACTGATGCAGGACCTGGGGAAGGGCCTGCAGCCGATAGCCTTCGAGAGCAAGCAGTTCTCGTCTGCTGAGCAGAACTACCACGCAGGTGAGCGTGAGCTAGCCGCCATCCACCACTGCACTACGCAGACTTGGAGACATTACCTGATATTCACGGAGTTCAGGTTAATGGGGGATCATGCTCCTCTAAAGTGGTTATTCGCACCTGGACGGGAGCTCAGCCGACGCCAGGCTAGGTGGTACGAGGACCTGGTGGAGGTGGGCGTACATGCGATGGAGCACGTGCCAGGGCGCACGCTGGTGGTGCCGGACGCGGCCTCTCGCCGACCGGACTACGTGCAGACGACAGCGCGAGACGGGCTTAAGGAGGCGGGGTATGTGGACCCGAGCACCGACCAGCCTGTATCCGCGGAAGAGGGCCGAAGAGCAGCGGGAGCTAAGGGGAACCCAGCAGAAGTAACCAAAGCTAAGGCTGAGGTGAACGCAGCGGTAAAGGAGAAGAAGATGGGGAAGGAGGACCCTAGCTCTCCGTTGGACGCGGGGTTCAGTTCAGCAGACGAGGAGGACGAGGAGTACCCTCCAGTGAACCCTCCTGTGGTAACTGGGAAGCTGACGCAGCTTAATGGACTGTGGTGGGCGGAGACCCCCGACCTGTGGCGCGACGCCATGGACACAGTGGCCACGATGGCGGCAGTCTCTGCCCTTGCGGGCGTAACTACTAGAGCGGCAGCAGCAGAGCAATCAGCAACAGGTGATGACCCAGCGTCTCCTTTGGATGCAGAAGCCGTTCTGTCAGAGACACCCCCAGCACAACCGCCTGCAACAGTAGCTCAGAAGCCAGTAGCGGAGCAGCAGCCATCAGCAGCAGTGCAGCAACCAGCAGCACAACCGCCAGCGACAGCAGCAGAGCAGCAGCAAGCAAGCCCAAGGATCCGACCTGGAGAACCGCTGGTGGACAAGCAGGATTGGAAGTTGATCTCCTCGGAGTTCGCTAGGCTGCAGAGCAAGTACTCTCGAGCACTGGGAGGACCATTCCAGGTGGATGCGTGCTGTGACGCTATGGGTCAAAACCGACAGGTGAGCACATTCTGGACTGATTGCTTGAACGAGCAGTGGAGGGGTCGTATCGTCTGGTGCAACCCCCCCCTTTTCAGACCCCAACGTGAGCATTGAGGACATTCTGCGACACTATGCATCTGAAGCAAAGCAGGACCCGTGCCACACAGCCGCCTTGTTCTTGTTGCCCGACTTCCCTCAGGCGAGTTGGCGACCGTTGCTACGTGAATTTGGCATGGAGATCGTAGAAGTCATCCCAAGGGTGAACGAGCATGGTGAGCCCAACAGACTGTTTACCTCACCTGGAGAGGAGAGAGGTCACCGCTCGGCTCTGCAGGAACTGCCAGTCCCATGGCCAGTGCTAGTAGTGATAGCCAGGCCGCAGAAGCCATCCAGCAAGCTGGCCCCACGCGAGAGACCCACAGCGCAACCAGCAGTCACGCTCTCCGGAGCAGCAGCAAAGGTCAGAGACAAGTCGGGAACGGTGGAGCCAGGGGTGTTCTTGCGAGCGCTGAGAGCTGAGCACAGACGGAGCGAATATCTCAGGACCCTGAAGCAGGAGCTGCTAAATACCCAGCATCATCGCACAGAGCATTTCCGGTTGGTAAGCGACATTATCTGGAGAGTGGCTGAAGGGCGCTATCAGGTGGTGCTAGCACCGGACTCGCCCTTGCGGGAGCTAGTGTTGAGAGAAGCTCACGAGGCACCATCCGCAGGCCACACCGGCAGGGACAAGACGCTGGAACGGGTCCGAAGACGTTTCTGGTGGCCGCGAATGGACCTAGATATAGCGGAATGGGTAAAGACGTGCGTGACGTGCCAGCAGACCCAGCCGCGACAAGGGTATCCCATGGGGCTGTTGCAACCGCATCGAGTGCCAAGCAGGCTCTGGGAGGTTGTCAGCATCGATTTCGTAACCGGGCTTCCGATGACTCAGCGAGGAGTAAACGCCTTCACCACCTTCACCTGCAAGCTGAGCAAAATGGTACACGTGGTGCCAATGACCTACAACGACAGCTCTGCAGAAGTAGTGGTAAGATTGTTCATGGACGCAGTATGGCGATTGCACGGAGCTCCAATGAAGATAGTGTGCGACCGAGACCCCGCTTTCGCGACGCCATGACTCAGGAGTTCATGCGACTGATGGGCGTCAAGGTAGCTAGCACCACTCCCTATCACCCTCAGAGCGATGGGCAAGCGGAACGCAGCAACCACACCGTGGAGCGTATGCTGCGCTGCTACGTTGCTGAGAACCAGGAGGACTGGGACCTCTGGGTGACACCTGTGGAGTACGCGATCAATGACTCCACGTCAGCAGCGACTGGATTCTCTCCTTTTGAGTTGGTGTACGGACACGCTCCCGCAACTCAGCTGGACTTCTTCATGGACGCAGCCTTAGAAGGTGGGTCAAGACGAAGAAAAGGTGGGCGAGTAGCGGCGGATAAGAGAGGAACTGCGCACGAGCTGGCCAAGCAGTTCGCGCGGCAACTACAGGCAGCGCGGGTGAACCTGCAGATGGCCCAGCAGCGCATGATGGAGCAGTTCGACGCACGACACCGGCTACAGCACATTAAGGTGAATGATCAAGTATGGGTGGATGGTCAGCACCTGACTCTGCCTGGAGATCGGGGGATGAAGCCGAAGCTGCGCAAGCTCAGGCACGGTCCCTTACGTGTAGTAGAATGTCTGTACAGCGACAGGCAGCAAGAGCTGCCAGAGCAGGACCGTGGAGCCCCGTCAGCGTACAGGTTAGAGCTACCCGTGCATTGGAAGGTGCACGACGTGTTCACAGCGGATCGGCTTACCCCAGTTCAGTCGGGAGCCAAGCACTTCGTGAGCAGGCGGGAGGAAGTGGCACCACCACCAGTCTTGGTAGAGGGTCAGAGGGAGCGTGAGGTGGAACGCATCATCAGTACTCGCTTCAGGAAGCTAGGTGGGAAGGCTGGCGGGACAGTGCAGGAGTGGCTAACCAAATGGAAAGGGCTGCCGCATAGTCACAGCCAGTGGCGAACCCGAGAGGACTTGGAAGGGCGAGGGGGCAGGCTAGAACCACTGCGAGTCTTCGAAGCTGAGGAGGAAAGGCTGAAGAAAGCTCCAGAGAAAAGGCGAAGGGAGACTCACAAGGGTCAGGAGGAGCAGCGGGCACAGTTGATGGCTATGAGACCTCCCACCCCAACAGTCCGCAGCAGTAGCCAAAGCCGGGCCTATCAGCCCCACCTCTCGAGAGTGCAGCACCCAGTCAGGATTTTGGTGTTGTTCTGCGGTACCGGTTCAGTGGAGCAGCAGTTCCAACGTCAGTTTAGGGACTGCGAGGTGGTAACAGTGGACATCCTACCCAAGTGGCAAGCCACGTGCACGGAGGACATCCTTCACTGGAACTACAAGCTCTACCCGCGGCATCATTTCGACGTCATCTGGGCCAGTCCCCCCTGCAAGGAGTACAGCAAGGCGAAGACACTAGGAGCTCCAGATCTGAAGCTGGCGGACAGGCGCGTGCGGCGTACCAGGGAGATCATTGAGTTTTACGATCCTGCGTATTTCTTCATAGAGAACCCAGCTGGCGACACGCTGCGAGGATTGCACACGCGCGCCGTAATGAAAGGTCTGCCAGAGCCACTGTTGACCACCTATTGTAAGTATGGCGCACCGTACATGAAGCCAACTCACATATGGACAAATGCGGCACCTTCAGTACCTTTGTTACAGTGCACCCACACGACTCCCTGCCCTGCGCGAGCAATGCTAGGAAGGCACGAGAACACGTCCCAAGGGGGCATCTCCTCGGCTAACACCCGCGGTATGGGTTCAGCCCAAGCGGTATATGCAATACCTCGTGCGTTGCTGTACCACCTGTTTTGCGAACTGAAGCTGAACGAGCGCATGAAGGAGGAGAGCGCACTCGCGGTAATGAACCTCATCTCGACGCTGACAGCGAGGACTGACATGTGCGAGTCTCAAGATACCGAGGCTGGTCAGCCACGGGGCGCAATGGCCGCGGAAGACCCGTGATCTGGTAGTGCTGAGGTTGCCAAACCTGATGAGCGTTGGCAGCGTGAGACGGTGAAGCGCCTTGGCGAACCCGGATTGCGGAAGGGGACCCAGACCCAAGGACTGGGGGGCACGGACCCAAGAACCGTAAGGGGGACCCGGACCCGAGGACTGGGGGGCACGGACCCGAGAACCGAGGGCTTAGCAGCCCGATCTTGTCGCAAAGTGCATGCTAACCTTCCCTGACTATGTACATAAGAGCACGCAGGACAGCCTAGCGAGGACGTAGGCGCGCCGCAAAGGGGGGGAGAGTTGTACTAGGGTGTATCGCGAGTCAGACGAGAGACAGTCGTGTCTGAATGACGAGTGACAGCACCAGTGACAGTCACCAGTATGACCGCGAGGTATGACAAGGGTGACTGACAGCTTGTGACTTTTTGAACATCTGCAACCACAGCAGATCAGGTTGAGAGAATTGGTGGGAAACCATTTTATATTCAAACAGCCACACAGATCTGGAGGGAAACCAGGAGAGTCCCAGATCTTGCCACATCATCAGATCTATGACTATTCAGTAATTCAGAGCAGAGATCATTGTATGACTGGCAGCTGCAGCCCAAGGGCCAAATGACAAGACCTGTCATAAGGATATGTGAACATGAAGTGACTGAGCACTGTGACTGTCGAATTCGGATGAGATCTGAGGGAATTCGAGTCGACATGTTACTACTTAAAGAGCTGAACAAGCTCTCATGTCGGTTTTTGAATTAGTTACACATTGGCACTGACCTCTGGTGTCTTGTAACTTCAAACAGTGAAAGTTCATCTAAGTATAAAGAAATATCCGACAGTATACAAAGTATTCCGATATCAACCTATGGTCCCTGTACCATATTCCCTGTAAGTGTTACTTGCACCCTTGTGAGACTGGTTCAGTCCTCACAACCGAACAAATGTCCGCCGCACGATCTTGTCAGCCTGAGGAAGATCGGGAGGTCCTCCAGTGGTGCGAGCTTGGCTGTACTGCCTACAGGGAGGGCTGGCCCAAATGACATCGAAGAATCCTGGCGGGTATTCCTCGTGGTTCCACTCTAAGATGGTTTGTACATGAGTGGGATGCCAGGTGGGCTCGGAGTCGAGGGTCACTACTGAAGCAGTGGGGAAGCAATTTAGAAACTCTCTTTCCACCGAGCCAGTACCGCTGAAAAGTACAAGGATTCTGGGCACACGGGTTGTCTCTGTCTGGATCGCCATCAGCTCTGTCACCAGTGCTAATGACCCATCTTCTGCGAGTTCTTGGTGTTCCCACGGCAGAAGGGTGTCATGTTCCATCTGCTCGAGCTGGTCCAGTTCATCGCAGGGGTTGTTGATGAGATGTGCAAGCGTCACTCCGGCTTGGGCGGAGTGACGGCCACGCTGCTCACGCCGTCGTGTGGCTTCATCGCGAACTTGTGCTTCCATGCGCAGTCTCGCTTGTTCGAAATCACGAAGTTGTTGGAGTGGGCCTCCGCGTTCGAGTTTGTCACGGGTCCTCCATTGGTCGTGGGTCTTGGAGTAGCCGGTCCAGCGAACTTTCCACTCTTCTACCTCATTTCCTCGTATAGATCGTACTCGGCGTGCGAGGATGCGTTCGACATGCGCCTCCTTCTGACCGTCTACCACTACCTCTTCGGGCACCGCCAGGTGGTCGCGTGCGGCGAAAAACGCACTAAGATACTCGAACGCGGAGGCCCACTCCAACAACTTCGTGATTTCGAACAAGCGAGACTGCGCATGGAAGCACAAGTTCGCGATGAAGCCACACGACGGCGTGAGCAGCGTGGCCGTCACTCCGCCCAAGCCGGAGTGACGCTTGCACATCTCATCAACAACCCCTGCGATGAACTGGACCAGCTCGAGCAGATGGAACATGACACCCTTCTGCCGTGGGAACACCAAGAACTCGCAGAAGATGGGTCATTAGCACTGGTGACAGAGCTGATGGCGATCCAGACAGAGATAACCCGTGTGCCCAGAATCCTTGTACTTTTCAGCGGTACTGGCTCGGTGGAAAGAGAGTTTCTAAATTGCTTCCCCACTATTTCAGTAGCGACCCTCGACTCCGAGCCCACCTGGCATCCCACTCATGTACAAACCATCTTAGAGTGGAACCACGAGGAATACCCGCCAGGATTCTTCGATGTCATTTGGGCCAGCCCTCCCTGTAGGCAGTACAGCCAAGCTCGCACCACTGGAGGACCTCCCGATCTTCCTCAGGCTGACAAGATCGTGCGGCGGACATTGCAGATCATCGACTATATAGAGCCAAAGCACTGGTTCATGGAGAATCCCAGAGGTCGCTTCCCCAACGCGCTGCGGCTCCGCCCCATAATGCGCCGACTCCCTCCCCCACTGGTGTGCACCTACTGCATGTACGGTATGCAGTACATGAAGCCTACTTGCATATGGACAAACTCAGCGCCGCCTACGCCCTTGCTACGCTGCACTGCCTCAACACCATGCGCGTGCAGGTGGGCGACCGGCAGTCATCCGAAAACCGCACAGCTGGGGCCCCATCCGCAGCAAGCTGGAGCTGGGCAATCCGCGAGTGTATACCCTGTACCAGCGCCCCTGCTGCGACAACTTTTCCGACATCTACGCCTCCGCAAGACTGAAGACCCGCTTTAGATTCCAAGCGGCACCCTTCTCCATGACAGTGGTGCCCTGGTAGCGGTAGGCGAGCTATGATCGAGAAGGAGCCAGAGAACCTAAGAACTGGAACTAAGAAGGGACCAGAGAACCTAAGAACTGGAACTTAGATAGGCACCTTAGTGGAGTGATCCCAGGAGGTAGACCACTCCTAAGGGGGGGAGAGTTGTGCCCGGAGGCACAGCGTGAGCCGATATATCTGTGCGTATGTGTGGGTCATCGGGAGTAATCTGGGATTGACACGATGACAGTGAAATTGGGCTTGAAATCACGATGAAAATGAGTACCAGATGTCCGGGGTATGACAGTATGACAGCATGGCAGTATGCCACTATGACACTATAGTAGTATGACAGTACTGTGGGGTAGCCATCGTGGTACTTAGTCAGACCCTCGGGGGATGGTCGGGTTCGCATCGGGATCAGAAAGACGATGAAATCGAGTATCAGATGTCTGGGGTATGACAGTATGCCATTACGACAGTACGCCAGTACAGTAGTATGACAGTACTGTATGACGGTCATCGTGTCAGCCCGTCAATGTGACATCTGAATCGAAAATGACGAATCGGAATTAGAAATGAAATCGGATCAGGAATCGAACGTTGGGCCGTGGTGTGACATCGGGTGCCCGGGTGGTTGACCCTGCAGCCCGAGTTACGAGTGAATAAGTAGAGCACTTGAGAGGTGCTTGGCCTTCAGAACTCGGAACCGAACTATCGGTTGCACCTCACTCTGGCCCTGATCCAGTATATTATAAAGTATAATTGTGTACCTTTGCACGTTCAACAAAAAACATCATTCCGAGTATATGTCGTAGTGCCCCGGGCACGGGGGGGAGGGGTTCACTACTGAGACGCTGAGACCCCCTCCCCCCTTCCGCGCCCGGCCCACGCAACACCCGAGTACCACCCGCGGACCGCCCCCACCGCTCCCACCGCCAGCACTAGCTATGCTTCTAGAATCTACGTTTTTGCACCGGAAATATACAAATCTTTTCATTGTTTCCGGTACAATCAACTTTTGCACCGAAAAGCTTTTGCATCGGAAATCCGCGCTGGGATCGAAGTGTCATGGTTTGCACCGGAAATCATCAAAAATTGCTCCCGGGAAAATAAAAACCTTAGTTACCGACTTAACACAGGACCTCGGATCTTCCGGATGCAATGCATGTAGATAACCAACCCGGTATCTTCGCAACACGTTGTCGCAATGCACCATCACGTACCCATCCCAGGTAGCGTGCCACATAATTTATGTCCAAGGATTATAATCGTATTATGCATGTATCATCTCAACCGTCGTGTGCCATGACGTGTCAGGACTGTCACCGTAAGTTACAGTGACACCATTTGTTCTTGATGGAACTTTTATTGGGCGATCGTACTGGAAGTATTCAGTATCTTCCTGAATCTCTGAAAACGTTTATTACGCTTCCACCGCCTAAGGCGCAATAGCCGAACGTATTGATTCTCTCTTTTCACACTTTTCTTATTGGCCGCATTAATCCGAATCTGCAGTGACCTTCGCTCATACCTATGCGTGTTTCTCACTGCGAATCGCTTCGTCTGTAGCCTTGTATGCCCCGTCGCGCCGATACACGCGTCGCGATTACCACGGTCCGATGTAACTATCGGATGCCTCTGTTGCTTGGTGCGATCGCACAATGCGTGGTGGGAAGCCAGAGTGAATAATATACTACTATCATTTGCGGGGTGTCTAATCCCTCATGCCATGCAGCATGCACAAGAACGCGATTCACGCAAACTCCAGACAGTTAGGCAAGGAAGGACGAATTTAACCACTCCCGCCTTGACCGGTATAGCCGCCCGAAGAGTCGTGTAACGTACCTCACCCGCCGAAAGAAGACTGATCATCGCTGCCATTCGGCAAGCCACACGACACACGTAGTGATGGACACTCCCGCAGAGCAAGGCTGCTCGTCGACCCCAATGCAGCATCAAAAGTGCATTAGACACAGGGAAACAAACGCAGCCCAGCGCTCCTTTCCTTCAGCAAAAATGATAACACGATTAGATTCCAACCGTCACATCAAGCACATCACAACAAGACAGAGCTTGCTCGGTGTGCAGTCACTTATACCATACAAGACTGTGATTCACACCCCAATCATTCAGGCAAGTGAGGGATTTACCCGCAAACCTATCCGCCCGGTGAGACATGGACCTAGCCAATATGTAACACCCATACTGCACACGCTGAACGGCACGAAGCCCACAGACAAAACCCAGGCCAACATTCAGGAACGAGACGGGGACGTGACAAAACACCACCGGTACGTACACCTCAGCAAAACACATACGAAACAGCATGGATGGATATATCCATGTACCAATCACTGCCAAACCTGCGAGATTGAGCAACTTCACGCAACTCTGCATGCTGAATCCTGGGTATCGGGGTGATTCCTGCTGGGATCATCCCCCCGGTGGCTTATTGACAGGCGATGAATGGAAACTGTTGGTTGCTACATGCACACCGATAGTCAGACAATATAGTAATGGAAGATGCACGAAAGCGTGATCCATAAGCGGGCATCTAGGCGCTCCCTGAACAGATCAGGGAAGGATAGTGTCACAGTGTGAGGCCGCGTCCACCCCACCCTGCCTCTCCTTGCATAAAAAGTAGACTAGTCTTGCATTATTCCTCAAGAGGCAGACTCGCACATCCAGGGGCGTCAGCCCCATAGAGTTGGTGTTGGGGGCAGAGCGATTGCAAGCGCAGATCGGTAGCGGGAGCGCAAGATCAGATGGGAGCAATCCAGTTTATTATTCTCAGCCCCTTAAGACAGCCCTTTGGAATATACAGGCTGCATTATTAGTATAGGCAAACTCTCTTGGGACCCGGCTTTAAGCAGAGGGGTGGTCCTACTGAGCGTAGGCTTGGTGGTGGGGAAATGGCTCGAGTAGCTCGGGGGGCAGAGTTGAACCGGCTTCAGAGACACAGCAGTAGTGCACCGGCAGTGCAGTTGCAGAGGGGCTTAGGGGTCTCACTCCTCACTAGTGATCTCCGGAAAATCCGGATAAGCGTCCCGAAGGGAGTGCTGAATCCTTTGATCCCTGATGTGGGTACAGATTGCCGCCAAAGGAATCGGTCCAAGGATACGCCACACACACACCTTCCGTACATGGATTTGTGCCACAATAACAAATCATACAGCAATTGCCTACACCGGGTACTTTTAGATGATGGTCTGTGCATAGCATACGCGTACCGCAGAGCTCGGTAAGCATCCAAACCATGAAATGCTCGTTGTGAAAGGTTTTGCTTGAAAACGTGATCATGAAAATTAAATTAGCCCCAATGTAATCAAATCCATACATCTTAGAGATATATCCATTCCGACAGGTCACACTGAGTTATGTCGAGTGAGAGAAGGGTAAAAGGGGTCAGGGGCGGTGCTCTCTGGATCATCACTGCATATCCCTCTCAAATCACAGGCTGCTACTGGAACTATTACGAGCAACAGGTCCGTTTTTCACTTTTGGGTTTCTGCTTGCCCAATTTCAGACTCTTAGTTCCAGGAGTATCCTGCGCTCCCCCCCACACACATTCCCACAAACCACCGTCACACACAGAGCTGTTGACGTAGCGCAGCTCTGACACACACCCTCAGCAAAGAGAGGCGAACCTCCGGGCGGGTTCTTTGTGCTCATACTTGGAGACCTTGAGGCAAGGCCTCCGGGCCCATCTCTCTGCTCACGCCTGAAGACATCGTCCGACAGCCTTCTACACAACTTCTTGCAAGCTTCGTGTCCGCTGGGAGACGATATCTAGATCAACTCCAATTTGAATGGCAGCCAAACCATAGATTCACAAAGTGAGATAACAAGTCCCGACTGGAAGCATTTGAAGCCGTGCAGATCAGTCATCGGAGGGACGTCACTGAGAAAGATTTCTACCCACACACATATTGTTGCATGCAAGGATACGGCAAATAAGTTCACCAACACCATTCCCGTGGCGAGGGCCACACACCCCATATAGTGAGACCGTGGGTTGGTCATAAGCTAGCGTTTGGCGGGCGCACCTCTTTCGTGATATCGGAGGTCTCCTGCAAGCGCTGCTTGATGTCGCGCGCGATGGAGGTAAATGCATTCTCCACATTTATATTCATCTGTGGCACACTCAGCAGGCGCAGCGCTCAGGCTAAACAGCAAATAAAACGAAAGGCAAGAGCTCGAGCAAAAGGCCCGGAGCTCCCTAGACATGGGGGGATGCACGGCCCACAACGCACAAGCCTCCCTGGACCTGGGGGGATGCA
>LGRX02018633.1:0-14957 GCA_001247695.2 Cymbomonas tetramitiformis | reverse complement strand
CAGCATGCCATCCAGGCGTGTCACATGCAAGCTCGCACCACGTGGCCCCACACTCATGCAATCACATGCAGTTCTGGAATGGTGCATCGCGCGCAAGCTCGTGGGACTGACCTGTCAGCGTCACCCTGCTTGGAGTCCGAGTCCGAGTCTGAGGGCTCCGGCATTTGCTCCAGGAGGGCTGCGCTCATCTGGTCGAAGATGTCCCATTCGTCCGGCTTCTTACCCGTGGCGTTTGGAGGAGTACTCGGAGGAGTACTCAGAGGAACCACCGCACTTCTTCGATGCCCTCTCTTCCTTGAAGGCATGACCTGTCACGTCCTCCGGCCGCCACTCGTCAGCGCAATGTGTGCTAATGTTCTCCGCAGCACACAGTCGCGAAGCTATCAATCGATGCCGCGATCACTTGAATGAAGGAGGTTACCTCCTTCCATGGTAAAATCTGAGCATTCAAGTAATGCTGAACACTTGGACAAAACTGACGCCTGCCGTGGGATCATTTTCGATGGCCTCGGGACAATTCCCACCGTCTCAAGCAACACGTGTTCAGCATTGCAGGAAATTCTCACCAACTCCAGCAACACTTGCTCAGCATTACAGGAAATTCACACCGCCTCTAGCGGCAAGAGAGTGTGGAAACCAAAATTATGGTTACGCCATATCACCGAATGTGGCAACGTAGCAGAATTGTCCGGAAATGCCGTTTTATACTGCAAAGTTTCTATTGTTCGTCTTCGAACTGAAGTATGCGAAATTTGTGAAAAAGTGAGTGTGCAGCTTTAGCAAGTGAGGCAAAAAAACATGTGTGATTTGTTTGTTGTTGTTGGAAAGTAGTAAAACTTTGGTGTTTCCCTCTAGAGAACAGAGACGACGACATCTGATGACACTGTACACCGTACAGGCAGTTCGAGGCAGCATGACAGTCAAGATGTGACACGGACAGTATCTAGGATCCGTAGCTTTCAGAACGATTCTTCATAGGTGGATGGAGTGAGTCCCCGTCATGCGATTCAACACTCGCGACTCTCGAGTCAGTCTCTGACATGTGCGTTTACTCATTTTCGATCAGTCAAATGAGAGAGAACAATGAAGCTTTCGGAACAAACGCTTAGGTGGCCATGGAAGGCGGCACCCACCAACAAGGGCGGCGATGGCGGCGGAGGAGGTGGTCTCTCCAGCGTGTCATCGAGCACATCCTGTGAGAGAAGCTTTGGGTTGGTGTCCATGGTTTGCTTGCGCAGCCGCGCCATCCGCTGCATCACTTCGCCGCAGTCGTCCCACCCCGTGCACCAATCCGGCGGCGGCGGTGATGGCAGCGGCGGCGGTGGCGGCGGTGACGGCGGTGACGGCAGTGTTGCCACCCGTGCCTCGCTGCACACAAATTGCCGGCAAGGCTTGGTATCAGCGCCCTCAGGTTCGGTGCCGGTTTTAAGGGGAGGATCGAGACAAAGCGTTGCATACCATTTACCGTAAGCAAGGGATAACCGGAGGAAGGGGAAGGAGAGCGGTGAGCAGGAAGAATAGCGCGGTGGGCACGAAAGGCGGTGGGGCAGGAGAGTGGCGCCGCATGGAAGGAGAGCGGTGCGGGAAAAGAGTGCAGGTTACCGTGCAGAAGGAAGCACATGGGCCATCTGAATTGGCGGGCGCCTCGATGGCGGTGGAAGGCGAGGAATATCAAGGCGCAGCGGCGGAGACGGCCAGTCCTTGTACTTCTCACGCGCCTTCTGCTCGAAGACAAAATAGGGAAGAACACCTCATATCTAGCATTCAGTGATCGGTCTGGATGTCACGCATCTCGAAGGCGCGGTATGCAGACGGCTGATGACGGAGGTGTAACACTCCGGGTTTGGCAGGAAGCCCCCAGGAAGGTGAGCCTGTGCATGGTGACTGCCGGAAAGTGCTGCGCCAGCGCAGCGCTTGTGAATCCAATGGGGCAATAGGAGAGCGCCACCGCGGCACGGTGATCTTGGTAGCATGATTGCTAGCGACTCGATATTAATGAAACCGATTATGGAAAACCTTATAAGTTACATGTTGCTAACTTCACAGCAGACAAATGAACTATTCAATGACGATGGACCTAGCGCACAAAAATTAAATTTGGCAGTGATACAACCTTCCTTTGTCTCAATTCCAGCCGTGAGGTGGTATTCCTTCGTCCCAAATCCGGCAGTCAGGTGGTATTTCTTTTGTCTCAAATCCGGCAATGTGGGTGGTAATCCTTCGTCTCAAATCCGGCAATGTGGGTGGTATTCCTTCGTCTCAAATCCGGCAATGTGGGTGGCATTCCTTCCGTCTCAAATCCAGCAGTCAGGTGGTATTCCTTCGTCCCAAATCCGGCACTGTGGGTGCCATTTCTTTGTCTTAAAGCAAGGAGCGTTTCAGCCGGATCTGGACTGCAAGTGGGTCACGCCCGTTAACTGGTCATTTGAGCGTTCCACCGATGGCTTGCGATGCCATGGGCACAACGATGGCCCCGTGCATCACATCTGTTCACTGTGGCGTCAATGCATGCGGCAGTGCTCAATGGCATCGCCCATGTCAAGCATAGTGAGGAGACTAAGCGTCATATTGGGCGGCCACGGACACAGCAGATGGGGTGGAAGAGAGTCACCAGTTCGGTGGCACGTATGAGCTCCGTGAGATTCATGGCGAAAGATTCTCCTTTGGATTTGTTCGTATCCTCGACGATCTCGTGTGGATCGGCATATTCATCTGGGAGTCCCTCCACAGCTGATTCAATCCGCGCTCCATCTTTACACACACCTCTTCGAAGTCGTCAGCTTGTAGCCAGTCACGCGCGCACTCTACCCACTCGGCCACGCGTCACCATGCATAAGACTCGAGCACGCACACGATTGCTACCCATACACGTCGCTTTAGACTTGCCTGCCGTGATGACAAGGTAATCAAACGTCAAACTCAAACCCTAGATAATGCCGCCTGCGTGGCTGCAAAACCCTAGAGCATGTTGCATGCATGGGTCACAACCCTAGAGTATGCCGCGTGAGCGTGCCGCCTGCATGGCTGCAAAACCCCCAAGCATGCCACATGCATGGCCTCAATACCCTACGGCATGCCGCGTGCATGGCTTCAAGTAAGCGTGTGTGCGCATACGCATACATTCATCCCTATGCATGGGATTACTCCAATTCGCGGAACTCTTTGAAGTGGTAGACTCGGAGCCCGAAGTTCTCGCACAATGAAGTGAAACGCCTGCCGCAGCTTATTCAACAGCTCCGACAGTCCGTTCATCTTCACGGGCCATGCCGAGCGACACAACGCTTTGCTCAAACTCGGAGCATCCGTGTTCGAGCTCCGGTATGCACACAGTGGCCAATCAAAAACCACGTCTCTCCCCGACAGTCACTCTTCTGATGGCACGGTTCCCCCGTGACACCGCAACCAATCAGACCACAGACAATCAAACTGTTGGATTCCTCGCGGCACAAAAAATCACAGTCCCTCGTCGAGCCTCGGGCTCATTTTTTGCGGCCCAGAAATTCCTCCCGAACTTCCAAAATAATTTAGAAATGAATTTCTCAACTATTTACACCAACATTTGATAAGGCTTCAATCCAAGTCGTGGCAGGCATCAACGCACTGCCCATTCGGGTCAATCACGTGCATGTTGTGATGTGTTCACACACGACACCCGTCGCATGTGGGGCTAGAGTCTCAGTTTACATGTGGGCGGACGCAGCACGCACCAGCCTCGGACCGCACCTTCGCCTTCTCATGTTTCATCCAGCGCTCCCTTGCTCTCACTTCCACATGTGTCTGCCACAACACAATAACCCAGCGCCCGCTCCAATCCCCCTTGACTTCAAGGCTCGCATCATCGGGAAGCCTTCGTTTTATTGATTTGTACGTCATTTACGGAGCCGAACCTCTCAAAACTACGAATGGCCAGGTGCACCCTTGGGTCAGCAACCGCCACGTCAAATCTCAAGCATCACCCACCTGTTACACCACAGGAGCATGCTATCCACCAGACGTGAGATGCAACCGATCGTTTTGATAAGTCGGCAGCAGAGCGCAAACACCCCCCCCCCTTCAGCACCTAGACGGGGCCACGGTGAAATGCCCCTCGCCCCCATCCCACACCAAGGGTGTAATGTATCGATGCCGTCTCGTACCCATCTCCATCACGTACGCATTGCAACACATTAGCTGACAGAGTTGGTCTATGGTGTGAACGCACGAGTCCCTTACCGCTTGCTCTGCACCGCCGGTTTGACATGCCCCCCTTGCTAGGTATCCTGTCCTGGGACTGGTAATTCCTCAAGCTGGCGGTCCACCGGTGATTGGGACATCAGCAGACGCAGGGTTCCAACCGCACCTCCTTCAGATAGCCTAAGCTCTTGCATCGTGGCACCATGATGGGGTCTTGCATCCGGCGGGCCTCCCGGCACATGTGGTCCATGTTCGCATCACCACCGTCACTTTTGCCTGCAACGCGCCCCTCGTATCCTCTAAAGCCTGCCTTCCAAAGTTAGCTGCTGCGATGCAGTCTTCACCTCCGAAGTATACAAAGCGCACGCAAGCAATCCGCCATGCAGATGCAGAGCTTCGATTGGGGTAGTTGTAGCACTCGAAGGTCCCCCACACAGAACCTAGCCGCACTCCCCTCTATGGCTCCTGGTAGCACCCTGGTGCCCCCCTCATCGAACCAAGCCATAGTTCAGAGTAGGGCCCTGGTAGCATCCTAATGTCCTCTACACAGAACCAAACCGCAGCGACCTTTAGGGTTCTAGTGGCACCCTAATCACCCCTAAATGGAACCATGCCCGAAGGGATCTTGGTAGCATCGAGTAACGGCGTGATCCCTGCTATCACGTATGCGCTCATCACACTCAGATCACCTTGCTTATCGCCTTTGCCGTTCGGCCTCCTCAGCAGCCACTCCCGTTCCTTCTTCCTGAGGGAGCCACACCGCCCATCATGAGAGCCGTTGTGAGAGGGGGGAATTGGAGACGTGGTTCATTAAAAAATGAGGAGTCAAGTTGAAGTCGTCAAATATGACAAAAATCGGAAATGTAGACGACACAGACGATCAAGAAGTATGATATGGCGTTTGGCAAAACTGTGACACTACGCCAATCAGAATCGAACATTTTCGTACTGCTGCCGAATGCCATACTTCTAATTGTCTCAATGGCTTATATTGTCCACTTTCGTCATACTTTCCAGCGACGCTCGAATTTGTTGCACAGAACTGGGCACCGCCCAGATAGGTTACAAGCCGCTCTGCCGGGCCGGTACCATTTCATGAGTAAAGCACGCTGGGTGACGGACGTAATCGGAAGGCGACTGGCCGTGGATATCCGGGAGTGATCGAAAGGTCAAACTCAACCATCAAAATTTTCCGAGAGCCTGGAGCCCGAGGTGGGGATGCGTTCGGAGCAGATGGTGGTGAAGAGGTTATCTCCACAAGAGCTACTAACAGCACACCATAAAACAAGAGAGAGAGAGCAGAGAAGAGAGAGCAGTGCACCGAACACTGTCGACTTCAATCTTCTTTTGCAGCTCCTGCTTTAGCAATGGGCTGCCAACGAAAAACCACCCCCACAGCACCACAGCTGTCCACACCACACCGCGTGCAACCGATGCTGACTTTTAGATACAAACTCTGCGGTGAGATGAGTTTCTAGAAGGATCGGCCACCTTTCATAACAAAGCCTTAGCACAACCTAGAGGGCTTCAAGGAGAGATCCATAGAAGCAAGATCCGCCCACCTGAGGGAAACATCCAGAGCTGCCAGGTCAGCAAGTGCAGCGTCGCTTGTAAAAAGTTTACCGCGCATTTTTTCCAAGTATTGACTCCTGCCACTCACACCTCCGTCAGCTTCATCAGCTTGGCGGCCTCGCCCGTAAGCACAGCGGTGGAGCCCTCCAGTGTGTGATGTGCAACTTCGCGATGTGGAGCGCACCTGATTTTGCATACAGGCATGCTGGGATATTTTTGGCAATGCTTGCTAATCGGGTTGTAGCGCGTGTACTCCTCCAAAACCATCCGGGGATCTGCAGGGCAAGGATGACTCTATATTAACAATGGATCTAATTGATCGAAATGCATCGCAAACGTGCCCAAGACAGCCGCCATTGGTGGGATATGAGGGCTAATCGTCAAAAGCGACTCCAAATCTGATGTGATTATTTTTTGGGGCCACCCTTGCGCTCTGATTAATCCATTCTTGTCCCGCCTCAGCGTGAACTGCACTTGCGTCCCAAGCGGCCGTACACCCTAGCTCTATGAATCCCCGCCTCACCTGACAGCGCGCCACTTGCACTGCACTTCTCTTAGGCAGACACAAACCGAAGTACTATGGAATCCCGCGTCACCCACAACCCTCGGCTTGCACTGCACTTGACTCCCAGGCATATGTAAACCCTAAGCTCTACGGAATCCCGCCTCACCCGACAGCCCTTCACTTGCACTGCACGTTTGTCCCAGAGCCACCATAAACCCTGGTTAGCTCCATGGTACCCCGTCTCACCCGAGCCCTAGGCTTCCACTACACGTATGTCCCAGGCGGCGTAAACCCTAGCTCTACAGAATCCTGCCTCACCCAGCAAGTCTCTGCTTACTCTGTCCTTGTGTCCCAGGCACCCATAAACCCTAAGCTCTACGTCCTGCCTCACCCCACAGCCCTCGGCGGGCACTGCACTCGTGTCCCAGGCCGCTGTAAACCCTAAGCTCTGCGTCCTGCCTCACCCCACAGCCCTCAGCTGGCACTGCCCTTGTGTCCCACGCCGCTGTAAACCCTAGCTCTACGGGTCCTGCCTCACCCGACAGCCCTCGGCTGGCACTGCACTCGTGTCCCAGGCAGCCGTCAACCCTAGCTCTACGTCCTGCCTCACCCCACAGCCCTTAGCTGGCACTGCACTTGTGTCCCACGCCGCTGTAAACCCGAAGCTCTACGGGGTCCTGCCTCACCCTACAGCCCTCGGCTGGCACTGCACTCGTGTCCCAGGCAGCCGTCAACCTAAGCTCTACGTCCTGCCTCACCCCACAGCCCTCAGCTGGCACTGCACTCGTGTCCCACGCCGCTGTAAACCCGAAGCTCTACGGAGTCCCGCCTCACCCTACAGCCCTCGGCTGGCACTGCACGTGTGTCCCAGGCAGCCGTAAACCCTAGCTCTACGGGGTACCGCCTCACCCTACAGCCCTCGGCTGGCACTGCACTCATGTCCCAAGCAGCCGTAGACCCTAACTTTACGCCCTGCCTCACCCTACAGCCCTCAGCTGGCACTGCACTCGTGTCCCAGGCAGCCGTAAGCCTGGGGACACTTTTGCTCAAGTGAGGCTGGTCGTCGTATTGTTCCCGAGCTGCCAGAGAATATGTCGCTTCCGGGCGGCTTGACCGCATATCGCTCACGTGCGGTTTGGTAGCCTTTCATTCAGGGCTGGCTGGAGGATGAATCGCGCGGGGTAGAGGGAACTGGAATGTGATTCGCTCACAGTGGGCTCGGCGTTGTGTCGCCCAAGGGTGCGTGGGCAGGGTTTCGCTCGTGGACTGTGGAACGGCGCATGCACAGCTAACCCGATGTGATGTGGAGAGCTTAAGGCACGAAAGCAGAGCAAGAACGCAGGAGTACCGCAGGACTATAACTTCCGTAAGAGCACCCTCACCGAAGACCATAGCAACACATTCCTTGAAAGGTTCCGACGTGAAGCCGGCTCGGCGAAGTCGCCAGCTTCACGTCGCGGCGAATTAATCCCGAAGTCCGCCGACGCTCGAGCTTGACGTGCCCACCTTGTAAGGAGAATAGGGGATTGAGGTGGAATCGCTCGCGGGACAAAACCGTATGATTGGGTTGAGTGTTGTTTTCCTGTGCTCCGGATGCGTCCGTCGAAGGAAAGAAGCACGTCCAGATCTAGATTGGCTGTGCCGACTCCAGAGGTAGCTCCAGCCTCAGTGAAACGATCTAACGCAGCGATTGTATCTTCGTCCGTCTCTTCCGAGACTTCCGGATCTGGATCCTCAAGATCCGAGTCTGCAAGATACTCCAGGCACCCCTCGCGCAGGTTAAGTAGTTGTCCGTGTGATATTGCCTCCGTTACCAGGCCGGCGTCTGCCTGGAGATAGCAGATGCCAGAGTAGCAATGCAATAGAGAAAGGTGGTCATGAAGGGCGAAAGCGCGGCACGCCCAAGGCTTATCGCAGTGGAAGTGAAACAAGACGCGGGTCAAACGTCAAGCGGTGCAAAACTGCATGACTCCGCGAGTAGCCCGCCCGCTCAAAGGAGAATAGCGGCACTGCACATGAATGAGGCAAGCCTAGTCACGCGTGAGCACACGCCAGCGCCCTTCTGCTGGCGGCGTTCATTCCCACCAATATCTGTCTCGCCCGCAATCCTCTCCCACAGCTCGTCCACCCTGCCTGACGATAAGAAACCGTTTCGACGGCGCGATCTCTTTTTCCGCCGACGATGATTAACTCCAGAAGTATTGCCAAATATATAATTTTGACGTCCATTTATAGACCCTGTGGATATTTCCATCTGCGCGCTCAGCTGCGAACCAGTTAGTCACTTTGTTTACACGTCCGACAAAGGCAGTTAAGAAAACAACTAGATCATAAAGCTGTTGCACCCTTAAGTGAGCCACAGGACCACCGTACAGCCACGTCATGCACGCACGGAATCTCTGCACTCTTATGGTCAAACCTGGGCACGGTCACTCAAAGACCTCCAATTTTAAGCGTGGCGAAGAGGGTCGAATTGTAGTTGAAACTCACCTCACTAATCCTGCGAGGATAGTACCTCGAGAAGAGGTATAAGCAGATCACTAAGGTAAGGTATGGCCATGGCCGCGAAAGCGGGCGGAGAAGGAGCGTTTTGCAAACCGTGACACGTGTCACCCGCATGTGGCCCTTTCGAGAGGGAGAAGTGAGGTCATTCCACGTGGACGCATTAAGCGCAGTGAACGGAGAAACATGAGAGAGCCCGAGAGGTGATTTTCTGCGGTGTAACCGACGAAACATAACGCACGCTGGGTGTGATCACAGCTGCACGTGTTGCACAAAACTGTACCCCTGCCCGAAAGCGTGCAGGGAGAAAAAATGGAAACCGTCAAATAACAGGCACAGGCTGTCACTGCTGAACTGCTTACTATTACTCTATAAACTTTTAAAAACTTCTATTTCTTACTGGTTGTGTTTCGTCTGGTGTTAATAATGCCCACCCAGTGGCGCGACATCGACAAGTTACTTATGAGAGACACTCTAGTCTACTGTTCTCTGTTGTGCTGTCACAGACTCTTCGTCTTGCGACAGAAATGCAGATCTTGTCTTCCGAAACACAGAATCTATTATGCAACGAAACACAGAATCTATTATGCAACGAAATCTTACAGTTAGATCGTCCGGTCGACGAATCGATCGAAAATTAGTTTATGGGGGGTTGTGTGCTTGTGTCTTCTTCTTACCCCGGGTTGCACCGAGGAAACCTCCGCTGTACTGTCCTGTCATTTTTCTGTACTGTACTGTCGTTTTTGGGGGAATTTACGCCGACGTGGCAGTCGCGCGACAGTACAGTACAGCCCGGAGGTTTAGGGGAATTACCGTCGCTGTACTGTACTGCACCGCTTGCGCTGTACTGTACTGCATCGATTTTATGACAATTTGCATATTTAAGGACACCGATTTCAAGAATATTTCAGCGAACACAGGGATGAAATCTTGGGGACATCGAGATTTTAATGGGAATTATTTATATCCACAGTATATTCTTTGTCCACATGCATGCGCCTTTCTATCACGAAGAACCCCCTCAAAATAGCGCACGATTTCTTTAAATAGCGTACAAACGCGCGATAAATTCATCTGTGGTATAAACGACAGAATCGAGCCATCGCGAGTGTCTGCGCTTCGATATTTCTGTACTGTCGTCTGTACTGTCGTCTGTACTGTCGTCTGTACTGTCGTGCCATCGGCTGTACCGTCGTCTGTACTGCCCCATACTTAATTCTGAAGAAGTTCATTTTGGCGACATCCACGCCTCTGCCTCTATACCGTCGTCACTTTTGTCTGTACTGTACTGCCGTCGACGAAAAACGGTGGACCTCCAACCAGCGACGCGGAAATTGACATGCTGTCACGAACGCGGTACAGAGACACGACAGTACAGACAAAATGACAGTGTCACAGTACAGAGGAGGTTTCCTCGGTGAAACCTGGGGTTAGATACCCGCGACAATTTGAAGATGCTGTCTTAGAGGGAGCGCTCATCTGACGGTTCGATCATCCAGTCGACGGTTCGATCGAGCGGTCGATAAATAGTCGATGTCTTCCAAAAGGCGTTCGAGGGCGCGACAGCGACAGCTGAAGATCGAAAATTTTCATGTCGAAAATTGTTGGGCAATCGCAATGGCGAATGGGCTACTCTCGTCCCCAGAGTTTAGACGAGCCGCGCTTCGCGCGGCTACCCGCGATTCGATTCGAGGGCTGCGTTACTTGATGATTGTGGAGCTCGTCTAAATCTCCGGACTAAGTCTCCGGACGCCCATAAGCTCAATCTGCGTTACAAACCCTAAGTAATATTCGCGCTATTTCAGTCCGGAGACTCGGGTTCCAGAGTAGCGAATGGGCAGTCTAGAGGAGTCTTCACCGACGCGAGTGTTCCGATGACGATCACGACGATGTCGATGTCGTTTCGTCCCTCCACCTTTTTTTGTGACGAATCGTCCTTTGCCCCTTTATTTTAATGAGGGGAAAAGCCCCGTTCATGGTTTTTTTTTTCTTCAAAAGATTCCCTTTTTTTACCTGCGACAAACATTTCCTTGCGACAACGACAAAAATGACCAAGCATGCGACAAAAAAAACCGGTTGTCATGTACACGGGCTCTTGACGTGCACACATCGGTACAGGCGGTGCGTACGCTACGTTACCGGCTTCGGGAAGGTAATAATAACAATAAAACAATTACGTCGACAATCGCGCAAGGCAATGCCCTCGAAGCGTTCACTTAGGATAAATTGTTTCCCATGTACATGACATGCCGTTTCCGACTTAACACCTTAAGGGCGAATTGCCATACTGCTCATACTGATCCTGTTTTCTAGGAATTCATTCTCACGTTTTCGGCAATAACTCAAGTTCTAGACCTCTATTTGCCACGATTCTTCGTTTACCTCATATTATGGAACTAGGTGGATGATATGGCACCTCATTATTACTCACACCGTATGTGCACACATGAATATATGTGACCCATCATCACCATACTTAAGGAAACTCTGTCGAACAGCTTCTGGGGGCATTTTTGGCCATGTGCCATGAACATGCCACCACTATTAACTTGATGTTATGAGTGGGCGATGATGTATCATGGTGTATATCAATGGAAAAAAATACCCTGTCCTTAATTTGAAGCCTTTAAAGCACTCCCCATAGAGCACGCTTTTGTCATCTGCAAGCAGAACACCCCTGCACTTTCCACCAAGCCCCCCACTCGACATTCCGAGTTTGGTGGACATTGGAGGGTTGAGAGACCTCGTCCAAGTCCCCAATATAGACACCAATACTTCATATATGTCCACTAGTTGACTACCGTGGCAGTTATGGTTGTTTCCGCGCTCATACTGATCGCATACTGCTAAAAATGAATTCGCCCTTAGGGTGTTAAGCAATCTAATCTTCTTCACAGGAGAGTGAAAGGGCACAACACTCGGAGAAAGCAGGTTGATCCCTGGAGAGGCAGTGGCGCAGCGGAGGGCAATGTAATGGTTCCGGAGCCGGGCGTGGAAGGAGCTGAGAGATGGGGTGGAGAAGGCGTCGGAGAGGAGGACCAGGGGGCAGGCGGCGGCCCCCAGGCTTAATGGGGTCCCGTGGCAACCCGGGCTCTGGGAGCCCCGGCCCCCCCGGGAAGAAGGTCACCTTTCAGCTCATATGTGTGTTAAGAATATTTACTGCCGTTTTAGATGCGGATAAATCGCTTATGACAGTTATGTCCAAGTTAATAATATACTGTGCTTCTTCTGATACTAGCCGTTTTGCTTGCCGTCCTTCTTTGTGACACCGGTCTCTTTCCCTAACATGCTTCCTACACATTCTGGAGAGTTTCTTTATAAGTGGTTTCACCTCTCGTGCCGGTACTCCTAGAGCTTTCGAAGCAATGCCAAATCCGCCTGGGAGGTACCCCATGACGCCATGAGTGCTAATTCTCGTGGCCACGTGAGAGTATTAAAGAAAGGTCTCTTCGTGCATCGTGCCATCGTCAAGGTGTGCACCTGCATAACACGACGTCCCCATATCATTCCCTCGCTCCACAGGTTGGCTCTGGCCCACATTTTTTTAAAATTGACCCAAATTTTTTTTGGAAATTTTTCCTAAAGTCACCTAAATTTTTCCTCCCTTTTTGAAAAGGCCCCTAAATTTTTCCTAAATTTTTTTCAATAATTAGCCGATCTCGCGGGCCCCATACACGCCCAAACCGGTTCGCTGAGACGCGGAGACGCTTGCCCTAGGCCCCTATTTCTTTTGCAATCACCCAAATTGGCCTAAGAACCTATTTCATACTACTTTGTTCAGCTTGGCAACTTATTGGCAACCTTCAGACCTGTAAAACCTATATGAAATATGATCGATAACAGGTTTCAAGACTAATTAAACCGGTTCTGAGACTACGACACGCAATATGTTTTGCTTAGGCATCACAATTGAGGTTTGGAGGGGCTACCTTGCTTGTCGGTGCAAGGGCAACAAGGGCAATGCAGGTGGACAGGGCGCAAGCTTGTTTCACCATCGAAATCCTCTCCGGAAGAATCAGAATAAGTTGCTACGAGAGATAGGACAGGCATTCCGAATGCTGAGAATTCTCGGATGGCCTCACTTTCACAATTTGACTGCCTTGAAGATACTTGATGAGAAGATCAGAACTTGAATTGCGGCGGTAATGCGGTATCCGTCTGTGTCACGTCTCACGTCGACGTGTAAAGTATGGGAATGGCAGCAGCCATCGCGATCGCGGAGACATATTCGATATCCCCCCAGATTTTTCACCAATCCCGCCCATATTTTTATTCTATTTTTTTACATCTTCTAATCAAATTTTGACTTATTTTGAAGAACGCACCCAAATTTTGATCAAATTTTGAAATTTTTTTCAGGCCAAAAACTCGCCCAAATTTTTAATCAAATTTTGAAAAATCCTGGCCAGTGCCAATCCACAGGCTCATCGGTCATTTGTCTTAAGTGTGATAGGGTGGGGTGTGTGTCATCGGTAATTTTTCTTAAGTGTCATAGGGTGGGGTGTGTGTCATCGGTCATTTTCTTAAGTGTCATTGGGTGTCATTTTTCTTTAAATATCCAGCATATCGCTTTCTTACACGTGTGCATATCTCCTACATTCCAGCCAATCACGTGCTTACATTTGGATAAGATTCTTAAGTTTCCTTAAGTGGCATTGGGTATGGAAGTTAAAGGGTTAAACCGGGTTTTGCCATGTGGACAATATCCTCCTACCAAGAAGCTTCCACGTACTTACATTTTCTTAAGTTCTCTTAAGTATAATTTTTAAGTATACTGTCGGCCAATAGCTAATTGTACCGATTTAAATATGCATAGTCTGGGTTTATATCGAAAACTTAAGAAAACCTAAGAAAACTTAAGCAAACTTAAGAAATTACTTGCAGAAGTGGAAGCTCGTTGATCTTGTTGAGGAGAGCGCCGTACTCCGTGCTGGAGAGCTGCGCAGAGACGCCGCTCTTGCCCGAAACCGCCTTCCCCGTCTCCGACTGCGCCCAAGCCTGATAAATCTCCACCACAAGGGATCGGAGAGAGGCCAGAGAGACATGGGCGAGGTCAGCAGCCAGAGGGCACCGCACCTTGACCGCAGTGTAGAACACTGGGTCTAGCCGGTTGTACATGGAGAGCTTCCTACTCCAGTCCGTAGCTTTGTTATCCCGCACCAGACGCTGCTCCCGAGCCAAGATGGGCTGCGGGTCAGTGCCTGCGGGATAACGCAACGCGGCGTGCTCCTCCTGGTGCGCCTCACGTAGCGCCACCGGCACACAGCCCTTGATGATGTCCACCAGGGCTCGCCGTCCATCACGGTCAGACGAGGCGTCGGTGCCAGTCAACCAGACGTAGGCGTTGTTGTGCTTCTCGATAACCAGAGCCAGAAACGTCGTAGAGCAAGCCTTTGACCTTGGTCACCACACGAGCCAGAGGGTCGTCGAGGTCAAAGGATGCCAGCTCCAGCCACAGTGGGCGTACGCACCGTCGGACTGTTCCGAACCCCGTCTAATAGCCTCAGTGAGGCGTCGATGTCACTGTCCCTGTCTAGGGACTTCTTCGCTCGGGTCAACATACCCATACTCTGAAAAGCCAGAAGGGAGGTGGTACGCAACCGCGCGGTTGGGTGTGGTAGCGGGAAAATGGTAATGGTCAGCAGCGGAGAGGAGCTAAGAGAGCGGAGCGGCGAGGGGCACTCGAAGATGTCATCGAAGTCGAAGGTGTCGCGAACACCAACCCAGAAAACAGTAACCAGCAGGGCCAGTGCCGGTGCAAAACTGAATCCGAACATTGCTAAGACTAGTCCGTAACGAGGCGCGGTCCCCATGGCCGCCACTCCCAGTCGCTTACCGCAAACAACTCATACCATAATTCCTAGTCGCACCCAAACGCGCCCGTGCGCACCACCTCTCCAAGCGGCCGTTTAGCCAATCATGGCCAAATCAGCAAGTGGAATAAAAGCGTGGATGGGGCCACGACCTACTGGAATATCCTAGTTCACTAGATATCAGAAACTCCCGAACTGTGTGGATAAACCGCATAAGATAAATAAACCCTAAGCTAGATATACCCGGAACGGTCTCGGACGGTTTCGGAGTCTAGCCTACCTGTGACACAGCGTGTGTCACAGCACGAACCTATAGATCAGTCAGCAGTCCGGTGTTGGCCTAGGAGTCTGTCATAGGGGCCTGAACCGGGACTCCCGGTCAGGGCTGCCTA